>UELX01004903.1:0-15787 GCA_900480035.1 Eupelmus urozonus | reverse complement strand
CAATATTGTAACAATATTGTGTCAATATTAAAGCAATATTGTTTCAATTTTCTAACAATATTGAAACAATATTGTGTCAATATTATAGCAATATTATTTCAATATTGTAACAATATTCTGTCAATAATGTAGCAATATTATAGCAAAATTGTGCCATTATTGCAACAATGTCGCAGCAATACTGTAACAATATTGTGTCCATATTACAGCAATATTGTTTCAATATTCTAACAATATTGAAACAATATTGTGTCAATTATTACAGCAATATTATTTCAATATTGCAACAATATTGTAACAATATTGCATTAAAATTGAAACAATATTGTGTTAATATTGACTCAATATTGTGTCAGTATTGTAGCAGTAATGTAACAAAATTATAATAATATTGTAAATATACAAAAATTTAAAAATTATTTGGGCATTTATAAATGTAAATATCAAATGCAAATATTTACTTATATTTATAAAACAGATAATTATCACAATTTTAGAATTCCACACTTATTTTCTATTAGAATTTTTTTTACCCAACACGTGAAATTTCATAAACTTTTTACTTCCAAATTTCCCTTTTTCGAGTTTACAGTGGCTATTAATTGTTTCATAAACTTAATTTTCATTTATCGTTTAGATGTATATATAAATATTTTAATTAAAATTATTTGATTATTCATATTTTGGTAAAATTTTTTTTCTTGAATATATTGAAGTTGAATTTATGAACAGATCCTTTGTTTACACGTAATTACTTACTCATATACAGGGTGAGGAAAAAGTATGTGATTCCCGGAAAATCTCAAAGGGTTGGTCATGAACAAAAATTGTTAAGGTCAGGTCTTATATAACTTTTAACGAAGAATCCAGTGATCCAGTCTCGAGAGGGTTGGTAATGAAAAAAATTTGTTAAGGTCAGGTCTTATGTAACTAGGTGAGGTCCAAGGTCAAATCCTAGGTCATCACTGGATTCCTCGTTGAAAGTTATATAAGACCTGACCTTAACAATTTTTATTCATGACCAACCCTTTGAGATTTTCCGGGGTTCCCATACTTTTTCTTCACCCTGTATAATAAATTAAAAATGTGACAACATAATATATAAAAATAAAAATAAAATATATGATAATATATATAAATAATTTAAGTACCTATAAAATTCACACATTTTCTCTAAGACCTCATAGTTTTATGAAGCACTGCAAAGTAGAAAACGAAAACAGAAAATCGACCAACAAAAGCTAGTGTAAATGGGCCAGGCTTGGCCAGGAGCTCAAAAACCGAAAACGAGAACGCACGCGCGAAAGAGAGAAAGAGAAATGAAGAGATTGCGCCGGGCGAAGAAGTGAAAACATTGTAAGTTCGGTCGTAGGCGAGGTACATAAAAGAATATAGTTATCGTGTTGAAACAGTGCGCGCGTGCAGGGGGCGAGTGTAATGGAGCAATTCCGTTTTATCGCTGTTAAAAGTACGAACAATTATACCTCTAGCGCGTTTCGCCCTGCGCGCTCAGTTTTACGCGCGTACTTTTTAGGCGATGAAACAAGCGTCGCTCTTGCGTTTTGACTTTTTGATCGCGCATAAAATGAAAATAAAATGCGAGCGCTGGCAATGCTAACGAGCCACTTGGCTACTGTTTATCGCCCGCTGAAATTATTGTGAGCGAATCATTGTGCGAGGAATATTTATAATTATATTAATTATTTGTTGCGTATAATATAATAAAGCGAGATGGAATAAGTAACGTGAATAAAGCGAGCCGCTGTTGCCGATTTTCGAATATATATATATATATTTGTTATGATATAAGCGTATGAAAATGTGTGGTTAGTAATTAAATTCAACCTATACAAGTGAATTTGGAACAAAATGTTATGCTTTAATGTAATTATAATAAAATTTTAGTGTATTTTATTGATACTTAAAGTAATGACTATTTGCATTACATTTTATGGATACATTGGTAAAGCCCATGATTCAAATGTTTACAAAAATAAAATAATGTTTTAATTACAACATTCTGTTAATTGAAATATTTATATTTACATTAAACGTACAAACTCGTCGAAAATAATAATATATATAAAAATTAAATGTTTACTAAGTTACAACCTGTAGTCAAAACAAATGTTTAAAAAGAACTCAACATGTACTTGTTACACTCGTGTCTTATATCTAAAAGCCTGCCCTGTTTTTCACATTTTTTCCAAAAGTATTGAATAACTCTTTCATCAAATTAAAAAGATTCTCTAATTTCAAAGCTACACCCAGAAGCTACATATAAATCTAGTTTCCCTAAAAAAGCGGCTCGTGCAAATTCGCGCAAAAAAAAGCTCAACTCCAACCCGGAGAATATATCTCTCCTGAACGCCGCGCGGAAAAAAAAACTTTCAATCCACTTAAAACAAAAAGATTCGAAGCAAAAAAAAGTAACCCCTCCACTTAAAAAAAAAAAAAAAAAAACTGCAAACAAGCCCGAACTCGCTGGCAGCACAAGAAAAGCTAATTTCCTTGATTCGTGACGATCGATCGTGCGCTTGAATTTTGCAAGCGGCTGAAAAAAGGCTTTCCCCGGCAGTTTGACCGGCCGCCTGTCTATCGGATTACCCGCGTTATATTCCGTCGGCGGGCAGGCACAAAATGAATTTGAATATTGGCGAATGATCGAATGCAAATTTCCTGACCGCGCGCGCGGGCATTCGTTAAAGCCGAGCGGAGCGGCATATAGCTGAATGGAGGAAGCCGCGCGCAGCCGCGTAGCCACGGAAGAGAGAAAAGCGCAAAGCTTGCGCGAGCTCTGAAAACGAGAATGGCCCGGCAGATTGGACTGATCAGAGGTGCGAGAGCCGGCGGTGTTCTTGGCTATTTGGGGAGGGGCTCGAGCGAAAAGCGAATTTTCAATCGGAATTGCTATTTGAATAGTTTGCTTTCCGTGCGGCTGTGCGTGGGAATGCGCTGAGTTTTGGAAAATGGAGGCTGGATTGGCCGCGGATCTGTGTTTATTAAAAAGTTCGCCGGATTTTGTCTGACTTTTGTGCGGGTTTGATAAGGAAAATGGTTGAGGAAATTTTGTAGTTTTGATAAAAATTTTGGAAGTTGATAATTTTAAAGAATTTTATTTTATTATGAGTAAAGATGCTGCAGTGTTTATCGTTGTCATTTGACTTTGATAATCATTGTTTTTAAATAGTATAAGATACATTCTGAAAGTTAGCCATGCATTTGAAAAAGTAACTTAAGTTGCTATTTTTAAAAAAAAATTATTTTTTAAAGATTTTGAAGCGAAAAATAAAAAAAGAAAATATTTAAAAATTAATCTTAATTTCCAAAAGCACTTTGCATTTCAGCTTTTACTTTTTGCAGCCCTTTAAATATAGTTCTAGTGAAGCTAAACTTATACATTTACAGGTATTCTTTCACCAACTCAATCAAATTAATAAAATTAATTTTTCAAAATTTTAATCAATTTTATTAAGAAACTCAAAACTTTAATAAACCCTTTTAAATTTTCACAAAAACAAACAGCTCAATTTGCAGAACAGTCCTCAATTTATTTACCATGCCAACCTTTAACGCGCAAGGCTATCGCCTTATGCCCAAGGCAATCCCTAGACACTGCTGCCAGTCGAACTATCGGCGAAAACCCGATCTCCAGGGTGGAATAATAGCGGGGCAAAGAACCCATCCCTCCATTTGACGGAGGTCGAAGTCAATATTGCTAGTTCACACGATCCCCGACTAGAAAAGCTTAACTTCATGAAGGGAAGCTGGCGAGCAGACGAAAATCACCCTCAGGCTGGTTTGCTCAATTTAGTCTACATACACGTGGTGGTCGGAGCTCCTATCGAGGTTATATATTCCCCAATAGGGCAGTATGCAAAAAAGGCTGTGGTGTATGCTTTTGAAGCAGAGCGGCTGAGAGGGTGCTTCATTAATGTCGGATATGCGAGGCTTAATTACGGCCGCTACATTCTTAGGCCTACTTTTTCCAGTGAATCGGCAATGAGGCTGATGAGGCTGCAGATTCGGAACGAAACTCGGAGCGAAAATGTTCGCTCGCTGCTGTGATTTTCAATCTCTAGTAAAAACAAAAAGGATAACGGGTAGGTATTGATTTTACATTTTTAATTAAAGCCGAGCGTGGAATAGCAAAAACGCGATACAGCTGCGGATCTCGACAAACAAGCGCTGACGAAAATTAATGGGCTCGAAATCTCATTTATCCGGAAGATTACATTGTTGTACTCCCGGAGACGCGGCGCGGTTTCTTTTGTCTCGCAAGAAGAGCACTTTTCGCGATGAAGAGGTTCAATGTATTTCGCTGATTTTCGGAGAGCGCAGAGAGCGACAGAATCAGGAGCGCAGTTCCTTCGCCGTATAAAGAATACGGCAGTTTCTCGCGTAATGGCCAGTACGCCGACGTAATCTCCGGATTTATCGGGAGTAATTGACCTTTACAAAAGCCTTTATTTCGTGATTTAGAGAGCCGCGCCATATTGAAGCGAGTATTTCAATATCTTTTTCCAGCTGGACTTAACGGCGTCGATCGGCCGCGCGCACATAACGACCGGCACTTCTGCGCGCCACTTCAGTTTCATCGCTGTGATTTTGCGCGCTGCCCGAAAAATTATTTCAATTTCAAATTTCGAGCAGAACAGAATCGGCGCTGCCCATCGCGGGCCATTTCAATTCAGTTCCGCGAAAAACAAGAGCCTATAAAAACTATAAAACTATAAACTGTTGGCTCTCGGCTTGCGGCCGCAAAAAAGCAATTTCAAAACTGCGCGCGCGCGCGTGCGCTACCCGTTATAAAAAAAAGCGCGGAAACAAAAAAGCTTCTAAAGTGACAATTTTATCGCTCTGTAAAAAAAAAGAATGCTCTCCGCCCTTTTTCCCGGCTATTACCCCCGAAATTTCGACTTTTTGCGTTCGCTCCTCTAGCCATTTTTTTCCGCTGGCGCTTTTATTTATTTATTTTTTTTTTCCACACACGCCTCCAGGCAGCACGCATTCACATATAGACACACGCAGACACGTATTTACCGGGCCGACCGATTGAATCCAGCAACCTAGAGGCCACAGAGCGCCAGCCGAGGGCAAAGTTTATTCTGCGCAGGCCGCAAACACGGAAAACTCTTTGAGGGGCCGCTCGCAATGCTCCAGCTAACCAGGCGCTCGCCTGTGAGAGAGCTCATGGAAGAGCGAGCGTAGGGGAATGCTCCGGGACGCCTAATTACATTTTTCCGGACGATCGGTCGGGAGATCGGAGCTTTGAGGAGCTCGCTTCTACCCCCGAATGCTGTCTCTGTTGCTCTCTCTGTAGGCAATCGCTCTCTATTTCGTTTCCCCCGCGTTCGCCGGACGGACGGAGCGTGATTTCGAATTTACCGGGGCCAGGTTTCTCTTGTCATGCGGAAGCGCTACAAATCATCCGTTCTCTCTTCGGTTTCTCCGATGCTTTTCGTTGCCTCTGCTTCTTGCCGCGTTATTTCTTTTCAAGGTGCTTTTTCAAGCAATATATGCAGTTTCGCGTTTGCGCGCGCTCGTCTGTTTGGGAAATCTTGTTTTAACGAGTTTCATGCGGGAGACGGATGGGTGGTAGCTGAGTGGCAGCTGGTACAAGGTGTAATTAATAATTTATTAAAGGGTGGGCTGCTGGAGTTTTTTTTGAGAGCGTTCTGAATGTTTTCTTCTGTTGTTTTGATGGAAAAACAAATTTTTTATCAATGTTTAGTTCGTTAATTTTATTTATTAATTATAATTTATGTAGTAGAATAGAATGATGTCATTTTTTTAAAAATCTTTAACTCCGTGTAAATTCTTAGTGATTGCATCTCAATCTTCAAAAGTTACAATTTATTACTTTTTTGAAAATAAATAATATCTATGTTCTGTTTTAACTTGTATTCTTTCATTCAAAATATTTTTAAGAAAATCATTGTATGCAATAAGCTATTGCAAATTCTTTTTTCAATTTATAAAGTTTCAAAATGTCCAAAAATACATTTATAAAACGTTAAAATTTTTCTGCATCTAAAGTTCTTTTGTTACTTTTAACTCTCGCCATTCTTTAATTTGGAAGCTAGCTTTGGGAAGCTTCCCAAAGTCAATAAATTATCCCGTTCTATTCCCCGAACAAAGCAGAAATCCAAACGCAGTTACCTGAATAACGCGCTCGTACAGTAAAAAATAAAAGCCCCCCTTTACAAGCGCGTAAATACTAGCGAGAATACCGCTGAAAAATCGCTGTAACGACACTTAAAACTCCCTCCAAGAAAAGAACGCACTCTCTTTCCTCCCCGAAGCAAGAAGCTATATTCTCGCTCAATCGAGCCAGAATACACATAACATATACCTCGCGCAGCGGCGCATATTTGAACTCTCGCGGCGATTGAACTTCCCGGTGCGCGCTCTCTTCTCTTATATAAGTGTTCCGCGATGTGCATATAATACGAGGCGAATCCTCGGCGCGCGGAGGCGAGCCGGTACAGAGCGAAGATACGGAAAATGGAGTAAGTTCGCCGGCCGCGCGCGTGCGCGCTTCATCTTTCCTTTGGCAGAGGCACTTTTTGGACTTGGGCTTCCCGTGTATACTCGTACGTATATCGGGGAAAAGTTTCGGTATGAAAACAAGTTCGCATGGACCGTTGCGCAGCAGCTGTGGCGTGAGAGTGTTTAGGAGTTGTGTGTGGGTGTGTGTGTGTGTCAGGGACGATGCGATGGTACGAAATTGCCGGGTGTCCGAGAGGTAATGTTCTTTCGATTCGGAAAAATTTCTTTTTCGAAAGTTGTTTCGAGATGCATGGCTGCGTTCGGGGCACGTTTATTCGGGACAAGTGCATGTCGAACTTTTAAATTGACGAATGGAGGTGTACTTTTGGGTTGCTGGGAAATTTAGTTCGCAATTTTAAATTTCTGTTTTATTTAGGATGTATTTGGTTATTGGTTGAGTGGGAATTTTATTTAATTGAATATATGGAATTTGATCTATTGGTTTTGCAAAGATTAAATTAATATTTGAGCGTCCGCGCACATACGGATTTTGCTACTTAAATTGCAGTATGATAAATAATTATAGTGATATACAAGAGCCAACCTGAGTTGAACGAACTAAAAATAAATAAAATATGTTTTACTTGTATATATAGTAGAATATAACGTCAGTTAACATAAAGTTTTTAAATTTACTATATACGTATCAGATATCATTTCAGCATATTTGAGTGGCATTTGTTGTGCTCTAAATCTCTAATACTGTTCACCGTAGAATCCTTGAATTGTGGCTTTTATACCCACTTACCACAGTTATTTGAACTAACTGTTTCATCAATGTATGCAAACTGCACTTCAAATACTTCTGACGAATAGAAACACAAACGCTATAAATTACTTTTTTTTCCAAAAAAAAAAAAAAAAAAATGAATAAAGAACTAGTGCAAAGTAATAGTAATAATATATTTAAAAGTGAATTCTTTACACAAAGTTAGTTTAATAATTAAACTTCGGATATTTATAGAACATAAAAAATGTCTTCATAAAAGAATTTGGAGAATATCCAAATATAGATATGTGTTCATTTTTACAAAAAATTGAAAGTGGTTGTTCAACATTTTTCTACAAACATCTTTTATCTTCTTTTGTACTAATAATTAAATATTAATTATTTTCAAAAAAGTAATCCATACGTCAAAAGCGCCAGTTTCTCAAAAACCTGTGGCAAGAGGGCAAAGAAAAAAGAATAAAAGGTTTTTAATAGTGAGTAGTATCAAAACGCAATATAGACTAATAAAATGTGGCAAAATGATGAATAATATACACTGAAAAAAAGATCTTTGGAAAAATTACAATACAAAAGAATAAAGTCGCCATAAGCTGGAACAATCTAAATAATTACTATATTTTACAGAAAATTTTACTACAAGAAAAATTTACGATCCATGTTATAAAATTTATCGAACTGTCTTTCCTATAGGGTATAGTAATTTTTTCAATTTTTCCAGTCTCTAGCAGCTTTACTGTCCAGTATTGCGATTACTTACTCCAAAGATTCTTCCCTTAGAGTACATACAGAGTAGAATAAAATGTTTTAATTAAAATTACATTCTACTATTTTTTAAATGAAAAAATATTTTATTTAAATTTCAAGAATTTAATATGGGCTAGACCCCTTAAATGAAAAAAATCTCTATAGTATATTATAATGAAACATAGCTTAAATCTAATATTAAACAAATTCATTAGTCTAAAAATGTATTTCCCAAAAGCATTCTCATTAAATGACCAGACGAGTATAATTACAATTATTTCAGCGCGACGCGAAATGCAAAATAGACAAATGCCATCTCACGTACGCGCGTTAATTAGCAGGAAATAATTTCGCAAAGCTCTTGGCTCGCTCGTCCAGCCGGGCCGGCAAACAATTCCGCGCGCGTAGAATCCGCGTTTACAGGCCGCTGACGAATAAATGAAAACGTTATTCCTCTAAAAAGAATCTGCTTTCGCAGGCGAAACAAACGGGATTACCGCTCTGAAACAATTAAAATTCCTCCTCATAATCCGCGCTCGTCCGATGCTCCCGCGCCCCGTAAATTCGAGCTCCCGAGATATTATACCGTTGACGAAACGGCCGAGCGCGCGATCGTACTCGTGTAATAAAACATTTTAATTGTTAAAATTTTCGCATCCTATACTCCCTCTTTCTCTCGTGCGTGCATAATCGCCTTACAGCCTGTATATACTCCTCGCTGACAGCCATAAAACACTGGCCGTCAAAAGCGCAAGCGCGTATACATCAGCTCCAGTTTTTTGCGCGATCTGTCCGCTCCGTCATTGATCGGAAAAATCTCCTCGCAACGAGAGAGGGGGGGGGGGAGAAAGCGAAAGAGAGAGAGAGAGAGACTGCTGAAAAGAGAGGAAGCCACGTGCGAATGTGTGCGTTAAAACGTGCAGCGATCCCCTATCCACCTTCCATCTATCTTTCCGCACCTTTTTTCTTTCGTCCGTATAATTTCAGCTCGCTTCGTCTCCGGCTGCACGTGTGTACACACACAGACGCGCGCGCACACACTCACACATGCCCAGCGGTAGGTGTGCATATATAACGCGTTCAGTCCCCGCTCGTTTTAATCGCGCCTTGCCGAACAGATGAAAAACGTCGCGTAATAAACGAGTGATTATACACGCTGTCCCAGCATTGAGCGCGGAAAAACGCGCCGTCGGAATTCGTCGTCGCGACGGCGGGGAGCAAAAAATCCGTATTATAACGAGAGCGAAAGAAGGAAAAAATTCACGACCGACGATCTACATGAGGTACGCGGACAGCGACAAAGAATGATAAAGAGAGAGAGAGACTGGGGGGGGGGTGTGGGAGGGGTAAAGTGATTGCCGAAGGGAACGGAAAAAAAGGAACGACCGCACGCGCGCGGACGAAGATTTAAATGTTTCCGGACGAATAAAGGGGAGGGAAAAAATTTTGCCGAGCGA
This sequence comes from Eupelmus urozonus, assembly GCA_900480035.1. Lineage (NCBI taxonomy): Eukaryota > Metazoa > Arthropoda > Insecta > Hymenoptera > Eupelmidae > Eupelmus > Eupelmus urozonus. The sequence continues at coordinate 6,304 of UELX01004903.1, read as the reverse complement.
AAATTACGAGGATGGATGGACACACACACACAGAGAGACAGGGCGGCACCGCAAAAAATCTACAAGTCGTCGAGGAGAGAGAAACGGGGAGGCAGGTGCAGACGATATATGGACAGAGGAGGGGGTGAGAAAGGGAGGGAGGAAGAGAGGGAGGCGAGGTCACGTAGATCAAATTGCTCTTGGCTAGGGCAGCAATACTCTAGCGGCGGAAAAACGCAATATACATATATAGACAGAGGCGGGGTGAATGAGAGGGCCCGCCAAGTACAGCGAGAAATGAAAGACGCGCTGAATGGCTGATATATACGCGCGAGCCACGCGGTATTTCACGCGGCCCATTTAAGGTGGATTCCCTTGGACGAGACGCGAATGCAGAGGACAGCTAAAGAGAGAAAGTGAGAGAGAGGCAGCTCGCTGCTGTATGGCGTCGCTGTGCATTTGCCGCGTGAAAGAAGTAGAGTGCAGTTGCGACGGAGAGATGGAGGCGTGAATGAGAAGGAAAAAGACGAGGATTGAAATTGATGTATTATCAGCAGAGTGACGTAAATAATGTGTCGATTGACAGCCGCTGAAAATTGTTATTTATTTTAGCGAGCTAGAGCTGCACGTCAGCTTGGAGATGAATGAATCATTTGTTTGCGCGGAAGCTCGAGCGTTTCGCAGAGGGTTAAACTAACACAGTCGAAACGACGCTGTGTGTCTATTGCTTTTTTTTTTTTTAGAGAAGGTTGTTCCGGGTAAAAGAAGGGGTTGTGTAGAATTGAATTTTTACAATCGATCGGCCAATTTTCGGAATGAACTCCTTAATTAATTTACGAGGTAGAATATAAAGTAATCTTTATAACACAAAATAAGAGAACAAATTGTGTCTGATATAAATATCGAAAAAAAAATATTTATTTTTGTTTTTTAATAGTAATGAAATTTTCCTTGTCTAAAAATTCTGACAGAAAATATTTATTTTTCATCCTAGAAAATATCTTATTTTTATAGTATTTTGTTGAAAAGTAAATATTGATACGTAACTCAATTCGTTTATTTCTTCACAAAACTTTGGAAAATTTGATTGGCGCTTGTTACTATTTTTCTGAATTCAGAAAAATCGTTTTTCTCGATTCACAAACAGTCGATGCTTCCATTTGAAATAAAAACTATGTATTTTTTAACAATAAAATGATTAAAACGACAATTCTCCCAAGCATTGAAACGCGTCATTCTTCAGTATTCGAAAAAGAATTTTTCCATCAAAGATAGTTACGATTTTCCAAGAAGCTCAAGCCTTTAAAAAGAGAATTAAAGCTTCAAAAAGCAGCGCACAGCCGAGCGAAATTATACGAAAAACGACGCACAAAACGTCAGAAGCAGAGAAAATGGACATAGCGCAGGACTAATCGTTTCTGCCGCTTTTCGATGAAAGATTTTTACGATAGCGGAGGCACTTGAGGCTCGCGTACGCGCGGCGCGGCCGGCTCTCGAGTGGCACTTTGATACAATTTACCACTCTGGGATATGAAGCTCCTTTTCCAAGAGGGAGAGCCAATCGACGCCCCCGTCGTTTCGACGAGTGCAATTCGACCGAGGCAACTGTCGATTTTCCTTCGTGTAAAATGAACTCCCGCGCTAAACGATCGCGCGCATTGCTGCACTGGGCATTGTGACTCTTGTTCTTTTTCTTTTTAGGGAAATGATAAAAAAGGTGTATTATGTGTAATGGAGTTCCGGCTACATTGATTGTACGGGATAGAGTGCTTATATTTCTGCATAAAAGCGACATGCACTGTTAAATGTATTACCAACTCATACTCGTAATTTATGTTAATTTATTATTTTAATATTATATTTATTATATTTTGTAAATTTATTGTGAAAAAATATGATTTGCTTGATGAATCAGTACAATTTATTAATGGTTACTTCTTGACTTCAGAATTTTTCTGACAAGTATTTAAAAACTTTTATCTAGAAATAATTTTTAAAGTGGTTTTTCAACCTGACAAGAATAATATATAAATCTTTATCTATTGATGAGAATAATCATATTTTTGTTAAATTTCAAAGAAATCGATTTAGGTTGAGAAAAGGAAAATCGTATTTGATGAAAATAAAATAATTTCAAAATGTTTTTTTTTTAAATTTAAAAAATTTATTTTTATTTATGTCATATTTTCACTTACATAGTTTTAATAAGGAAAATAAATACTTTAGTTCTATAATGCAAGAGTTATTTTCAATTAAACAAATCTATTAAAAAATAATAAACTTTTTTGATTAAAAAGTACAATTTCCAAAGAGCGTCAGAGGTAGATTTCAAAACTAATATTTTTATTATTATTTAATGAGACAAGTTTTATACGTTATAATGTAGATAATGTTAAGTAAATACCAAGAATTTAAGGAACATTGTACAGCTATCTATCAATAATGATTCAGAAAAATGAATAAAATTGTATCTTCTGGTCTGTATCAAAAAAGCTTTTCGAAGCGGAATTATTTGTTCATGAATTAGTTCAAGGAATTCTATATCTATTTCTTTTCATACTCCACATCCCATAGACTTTCTCCAGCGCGGTAAAAGAATTCCAAGAACTCTACAGTCACGAACGTAATTATCAAAAGATTCACAATGACATTGATGATCACTCGGTGGGCATTCGCACATATCCTTTAAACATGATTCATAATAGGAAGTCACATTGAGTTTTTTTAGACATTTTTCGAAAACTGATCCTTTCATATAACTGCACAACCTGCGTTCAAATATATTTAAAATGAATTAACAATGAAAAAATTAAAATATACATATCTTAAATCAAATAATAATTCCGATATAAAATTTTTAAAGTGAAACTAGTACAGAAAAAAATTTACAAGAGGTAGTTATCAATTAATTTAATGTTTTTGACTCACCTTTGATTTTTTTGAGAATCGCATTCTCGGATTCCGTAATTTCTGGTATCTAAACAAATTTCATCCCCTGAAGTCCAAGATTGCGCTAGAATTGCTGCATCTTCAACCATAATACCTTCACGCGTGATAAAATCATCTTCTTTTATTGAATTAAAATTACCACACAAGCCGCAAAGTTTCTTACGATAACTTTTCGATACCGTTACTTCAAGAAAACTTACGTAATTCCAATGTATTATTATTCCATCTTTAGAAGAAATAATAACATTTTCTTTAGATTGGACAACTTCCAATTTATTTCTTAGTTGAAATGGTAAATCAATGACTTCGTTATTAATTTCTATATTTCTATTTTGTAGAAGATCAATATTTAAATCACCTAATTTCACTGATATACGTTTTATCGTGACATCATTACGTAATGCAATAGTTTTTAATTCTATGTTAAATGATTCGCTGTCACAATCACTAGTAAGCTGATAATTGCATGATCCTACAAAGGAAAACATTTTTCCATCAAAGGAGCGAAAGTGTTTGCCTCCGAAGATTGTGCAAATTCCGTCACCTACAAAAAATAATACATTGTTTGCAACATTGTTTTCAAAAAGTAAAAATATAATAAACAAAATCAATAAAAACAGAAATATGACCGATAAACGTTATACTCACTTTGCATGCATATTGGACAACATTGATTCTCTGGTACTTCTAAAACTGAATCAGATGGACAAATTACTGCTGGACACATGATTTTTGAACAATTAATTTTCTCCTCGGTACACTGAGTTGAATCTCTGATATTTCCATTCTGTATTGAAAAAATGAGAAAATTATATTTAAACTTATGTTTGTAGTGAAACATAAAAAATTTGAACTTGATAATAAGAAAAAGAAATTTTATTTATAAAATAATTACCAAAACTCTTTTTTTAAGTAAAAAATATATAATATATGAAATTGTAGATGATAAAAAGCATTAATTAAAATATTTTTCTTACTTTGTATAGTTTGTCACCATTCCCGCAATCGATTTCATTTTGTACTTGGTCACTCTTGCTATTTTTTTTGGTAAATCGAACCAAAACTTCATTATCTTGCTCATAATTGTCCTTGTACTGATTTTCTTTCATATCATTATCTTCAGCTTTACATTGAGCGCAACATTGGCCTGGTAAGACTATCTGATTTTTCCAGTTACATTCAAGAATTGGACATCTCTTTTTTTCACAATGAACTACTGAATTCAAACAAGTACAATTTGTACAGTCATTGATAACAAAATGAGTACCTGATTCATATATTTTATTATCAAACATGCAACTACTCTTGGATGAATTTGCAAGTTTATAAACATCTGTAAATAGTTAAAAATGTTATTTTTGGGTTTTAACTTATTAATGACTAAAATAAAAATTAAATAGTACCTTTACAATTTGGACAACATTCTTCTTTGTGTATGACGTTACAGTTTTCCGCAGAACAGTTTTGTTTGGTACACACAACAAATCCATTCTGAAATAAAAAAAAGTATTGTTTCGTATATTACATATTCTTTTACTTACTATGCACAAAATATAAAGAAAGTGTCCACATACCTTACACGAGCAGTCATAACATTTTATAGTAGATATATGCTGAACATCAATGACCTCACCTTCATTGTCACAAGTTACACTAGTACCTGCAAAACGAATTATTTTTTAAAATTATTTATTGCTTTTATTCAATGTTGTAGTATACAGAAACTGATTATTAGATTATTTTTATCCTTACCTATTATGTGTCCAGAAATTATATTGTTCAGTCGAGTAAGACTGAATAAAATAATTAAACGTATGAAAAGAATCATTTTTACTCAAGATTTTATTGAAAAGTTCCGTTATTCACTGAAAGTAATCGACAATTTGTTCGCAATGCTACTTTTAAAAGTACTAATTTTAATTTGAAAATAACAAAAAGATAAATGGATAAAAAATGGTTATTTTAATCAACTGGAAAGTAAATTGATTATTCTATTCGAACTATTTAGTGTCTACTCTATTCTAGTAAATTTCTTTCATATTTTTCTTATATTTTCAAGAAAGCAGATTTCTATGTTACAGAACGAAAAATTTTAATTAATTCTTACAATATTACTCATTTCAACAAGAAAAATTTAATTGAAAAAATAAATGCAGTGAAGTTGTTTTCTTATAATTAATAAAAAAAATTTCTTTCTTACAAAGGTTGTGCTAGAAAATATCAGATCTCCCTTTAAGTTTATATTGAAAATGAAGAAAAATTATCTTGATCTTGCGTTTACAAAATATTTGATAATATTACTGATTAAGTCGTTAAGAATACTTTAGTAACAAATTATTAACGATATAGTGTATGAAGTATCAATCACTTTGTGAAGTTTTAATTCGTTATAAAGCTGTGAAAATGTAACTTACTCTAGCAAGTCTTGTTATATACTGTTTCATATGACTGCTTACAGCTGATTTATCCTCTTGAATCATGGCACACTGTTGAATAGAAATTCTAGGAAACTGTAGTCCTATAACTTATGCATAGTTGTCGGTAACTACAGTTTAACAATTTTTTACTTGAATTTTCAATTAAATAAATTTTTGTGTATATTTTAGAGTTTTTCTTTTTAAAACATAAAAAATAGTTATTTATATCGAGAATTCCAGTACATTGTTAAAACTAAAATGGAAAACTGAAAAACTGTAATGCCGATATAGAAATTCGTAGAATTATTACAAGAAGGAAGCATTGTGCCTAATAAGGGATTAAGAAATAGAAATAGATCCATATTCTCAGGTATTCTTCGGTAAGTAATTAGGCTCAGGTCAATCATGGACTGGAGTACTGACATGACCGAAACATTATCATAAATATAAAATAAGTTAACATGACCGAAACATTAACATAAATATAAAATAAGTTAACAACTTGTAAAAAATACACTCCTACATAAAAATAATTTAAAACTTTGTGAGAATACTTTTATTACATTATAATGAATATGATGATCGTAGCAATAACCGCTTCGACTTGCTTTTTAAATATGAAGAAAAATAAAAAAAAAATTATTTTGTAAATAAAAATAGCGATTATGACTATATCTTTTAAAGACTATAGTTTTTAAAGATAGAAAAAATTAGATATTTTTTTAAAATATAGATATTTTACAAATAGAAAGAAAATTATTAAAATATGAATTTAAAATTTTGATAGATATATTGGGATTTTCGTTATAATTTAAAATAGTAAAAATTTTGCTTTATCATTCTAAATGGATCTTTTTCTAAATATTGGTCACATTCTTTTCTATTTCCAATAAATTTTTTACTATTCACATTGACTACACTATGTATGTGTTATTTGATTTACAATACTGAGATAATAT
>UELX01004902.1:0-15804 GCA_900480035.1 Eupelmus urozonus | reverse complement strand
GCTTCGCTCGGGCAGCAAACCCACCCGCGGGAATAATATGCGACTTTACTCCCTTGTTGCATAATGTACTATTATTTCGAATACTATTATGTACAAATAAATAAACGTATAAAAAATCCTTACAACAAATCCAATCAAAAGTATAAGTTTATATTTGTTCAATAATTAAAATCTGACCAAGTATTCATACTAACATGATTAGATAGAAAAAAATTCATAAATTTAAACGAGTCTTGTTAATAAAATTACACTAATAATCAGTAGCTCTCGAACATTCATAATATACAAGTATTTTAAATAGGAGGGCGAAAAGAGAAACATATTCTATAGCGCAGTGATCACGCAACTCCCAAAGGGATTGCATAATAATTATCCTGCCTAACAAGCGAACTTTTCAATCGATGCTGATAAAAAAATTGAGCTCGCAAAAAAATATTCAGTAGTCCGTAGACGCATTGATATTACTCGAATATAACAAATCAAGCGCTTCATTGAAAAGCGTCGCTAATTGTGTCCACGTGCGTGAAATTTACATGAGTCAGAGCGTTATGTCGTATAAATGCGATGCCGAGGAATTTAAATAAATTTGCGAGGTAATATTGTGGCGTAACTGTCGGCGCGCTTTATTGTTATTTAGGGTTTCGCCGGCTTGCGTGTATGAGTGAGTTGAGGCGTGTTGGAACGAACAGCGCTTAGATGGTTTTGTTGGCGGAAATGAAAAATAAGGGGTGGCCTTGTTGAAAGTAAAATTTAGTTTTTACGTAGAATACAATCTCGAGAATTGAATTATTTAAAGCAACTTTAAAATGTTAATTTTGTTATATTTATTCGTAGTAAATTTACGATTAATATGATTCATTTTTTAAATGAATTCTTCCATTTTAAAGTAATAATGAAAATGCATCGTCATCACATTTTATAAATCTTTATTTTTACACAGAATTGTAATTATCTAAAAGTTTTATTTAAAAAACACATTTCTTCGTGGAAAAATGCCATACCCATTAGTAACGTACATCAATATATGGTTTTAATCTTTCAACGTTCTTTATGTCAGCAAACGCAAACCCACGTGTATGCAATATTTTATATAAATGTGGAAGTAAAATTAAACAAACAAAAGGGAGAATAAAAATACTAACAATATTTTTGAATATATCAATATTGCACTAGTTGAAACTTTGATCAGTTTTTCCAAATAACAATTGTGTAATATTTTATTCCATCGTGTAAATAAATATGGATAGAGATACAAGAAAGAAATAAATAAATTGGGCATTTCGTTATTGCAAATCGGAGTTTACTAAAAACATTGATATTTTATATTTTCTTACAATGTTCAAAATTACTAATTCCATTTAAAATAGTCTTTTCAAAACAGTACCAAGTTCAATCTTATATTTCCCCCTTTCATTCCATTTCTAACTAGCTTGAATGCTTTATCGACTACCAAGAGCCGCATTATACGCACTTCCCACTCTCAACGTTGTGATACCCGCCTCAAAACGTACCACAACGAGCGTGAGCAAACTCAAAAAAAGGAAGAAAAAAAATCTAACAGCAAACGCGGACAAAAAGAAAACAGCGCGGCAGTGGCTCGACTCGCCTGGATTTTCTCGGGCATAAATCCCGCGCGACGAAGACAACAAAGCGACGTTCGCGCTTCGAGGTCGGTGGGCGAGCAAAAGTCGCCTAGCGCTCGGTTTTTAATAAAAGCATTTGTCGTCGCTCCCCGTGAAGTATATATACCGGCGCGCGCTCGTCGCCCGCGTAGCGCAGCGATCTGGGAATCCGCGAATTCATTTGCCGCAGCGCGCTCGGCGCTCCGCCCCGATGAGCGCTATTTTTTTCCACCTCGGAATATACGATGAAAAGCCGTGGCTTTATTTTTCTTTTCCCCCGGCTTTTTTTTCGTTGCCGCTCAGCGCGGCTCCTGTATTTTTATTTATCGATTTTTTTTCGCCTGTTTCGCGCCAAGCGAGTTTTCGAGAAAGCTGCGGATGGAGTTTGGGGCCGGGCCGCTCCGCTTTAATTAGAGAACGTTCGATTGAATAAGATTCACGGTCTGCGTGTCGGGACAAAAGTAAAAAGCGAGGCAGAATTTGCTTTTGAGAGTCGGGCGCAATTTGGCGCGACGAAACGTAATGATGTGATTTTGAATTCTAGCCCAGGGTGGTTTGATGGGATACATGAATGTTTCGGCTGGTATAGATAATGTCGTATTTTGCTGCAGGCTGGGCTAACTTATTCATAATGTTCGTGTCTGTTGTGATTATCCGTACGCACGACATATTATGTACAATGCATATAGTTAATTAATCAGTTCCGTTTAATTGGCTGCGTTTCCGCGTGAGCGATTTTATAATAAATTTGAAATTATTCATCTAAATTGATAGCGTATTGTACGGAGGGTAATTATTATTTTATTGGTTGAAAAAATGAATTCCGGATTTTTTGGTATTGAATGAGTTTGAATAATGAATTTTGCGAAAAGATTATTTAATTTACCTTTATGATGTAGCTGTAATGTTGAATCAGATTATATATTTTCTGGTCTCAGCATTTTCACTGTCACCTGGAAGAAAAAAAGAAAAAGACTTGTTAAAAAATTTTTTAACTATTCAAAATTTAATCTCAAAAAGCATTATTCATTCAGTAAAAACGTGTACGCTTTCTAACGAGATGAAAAATATTTTTTTACAAAATATGTTATACAATACTTTTCATAATACGGTTGTTATTAAAATTTAGATCAAAAGGTTCACTAATCCTTTTAATATTAAAATTTAACAAAGCAAAAGCATCCTTTCAAACATCCTCCTCATTTTGATAACAAAATAACCTTTCGTCAAAATTGGAATAATCACAAAATTCCTTTATAAACACATTATCGCGCGCCACAAGAGCCCTTAATATTCCATGAATATTAACACTTCCTTCCCACAAATTCCGCTGCCAAAGCACCCAATTCTGAAAAGCGCGTAGAGCAAAAAAGCGCCCGTCCAAAAGAATCGAACGACAAAGAAAAAGAAAAGAAACAGCGAATCAGCTCCCTATTAAACTTCACTCCGAGCGCTTTTCTTGTCACGCCGCGAAGCACCACTTGTGGCGGCGATAAAAGCGTTTTCGCGGCGAGCGCCATAAAAAAGCAGAAGGGGTGGATGAAAAGAAAAAAAAAGCGAGGCGCGGCGGCCAGCGAGAGTCGGAATATCTAAATGCATCAATAATCGCGTCAGAGTCAGGGTAACAAACTCTCGTGTGGTACGTTTATACGCGCGCAATTCGCCGAGCTATATAACCGTTGCGCTTTTCCCTCGACGAATGCGTATATATATATGTATTTTCGCGGCGAGCTCTCGCTGCTCTCGTATTACCGCTGCGGCCTTGTTCTCTCTCGCGGCCAATCGACTCCCTCGCTCTTCTCCGATCTTTCGCTTTCTCTCGCTTTTGTACGATGTCCGCGTTTTTCCGATTCTCTTTTAACGTTTCTCTCGCGGTTGGTTTTATCCAGGGACTGATAGGAAAGCAGAAGTAGATAAAAAAGTAATTTCGTTTTTATAAGTTTTTTGTTTTTTTAATTTTGTAGGGTGAGGATTGCTAGTATTTTGAAGTTTAAACGAAGCAAAAGTAATTAGATTATTGCAAAATAATATTAAGCTTTAAAAATAATGGGGAAAAAGGCTGCTAGTTGTTATTAAAAAAACGTTTTCTCAAAACAAAATTTTTCATCTTTTTATTATCTTTTTTTACAAAACCAATGGTATTTTGTGAATTTTAACTTTAAATTCGGATTCAGCGAAGCAAAAAATATGTAGATGTGGTTCTGCAGTCATTTTAGTCGGTTTCTATAGGTAAACCTAATGCTGATCCCTTCTAAAGCAAGATCTGCTTAAAAGGGCAGTTTTCAGGATTAAAAAAAATGAAGGGTGATAGAATAATTCACATTTTAATTTAGTGAGTTAAAATATATAAAAATACGTATCGTGATATAATTTAAAAATCACAAACTTAAATACATTAGAATTAATGAATAATTCGAATTCCAAAAATACCGCCATCACAAAGCTTTCTCTCGGAGAAAGCAAAAACGAAATTAAAAAACGAAACGACATAGTTTAGTTTTATTTCATAGAATTCCCAGCTTTTACCCTTCTTTTGCACGATCCATAACTTTTTTTTTCTGGTGGGTCCTTTGTGAGTGGTCTTTTTCTTTTGGTACCTTTTTTTAGTAATCTCATAGGGAAATAGGGTAACGTTTCGTTTTACTGGATTTTTGTGAAATCATGATTTACTTCGTAAGGTAAAAAGGGGCTTTAACTTTGAACATTTGAATTATTTAAAATTAAAAGAATTTTCGACTGAATATTTTATCATTAAAAGATTTTAACAGTGTAATAAAACCACACGATTCGAAAAAAGAAAAGATTTATGCAGTAACCAGATTTGAATGTCAGTTACAATAGTAATAATATTTTAAAGTTATTATTATAAATAATTAGGTATATTATATTTAGCAATTTAACTAGTTCATAATAGTATAAAATCTTTTTAAAACAAAGTTTGAATTATAATACTCATCTACTTAGTCGATAATTGATTATAATAAGACATCTATTTTAAAATACCAAACATGCTGAAAAATAAAGCCGTTGAAATTTACGGTTTAAAAAAAAATTTCATAAAATACTTTGTGAATAAAAAAAAAGACAAATTGTGTCCAGAAAACTTTTTAATAAAATCGCAAAAATGAAAATTAAATTAGAAAAAGTAAGCTTTTATTTCTTCGTTCTTCTAAAAAAATATTTTCAATGTATTTTTGTTGCACAACTATACGCTAACATCACTTTTCACTAACCTAATATTTTTTTATTTCAAACAAAAAAAAAAATATTTTTCCCAGTTACTTTTTTTTAATCTTCACATGACTTTACTCGATTTTCTTATTCACATTCTGAATAAAAACTTTTAGAATAACTGTCAAATAACAATAAAAATTTCCTTATTCATTTTTTTGACAACAAAGTATGAACTAAATCATAAAATTAATAATCTTCAAATTGTGAATTAAAATAACTACTTATAATTTAAAGATATATTCAAATAATTTTCTTTCTCCCGCTCATTAAAATCTTACAAATCATCGCTAACTCGAACGAAAAAAGACTCTAAAAACTAAGAATTCAAGCAATCACTCTCGCCCTATCTCATCCCATCAAAATCCAAACCCATCAGCGGCACAAACCCAACTCCGACGTTTTAGCAAAACTTCCTTATCGATTCCGAGGCGCGCGCCTGGCACCGAGCTGTCGATAATTTCGACAGTCTTACGTTCCCTTCTCCGCTCTAGTTCTCCTCTCTTTGAAGCTTCTCGCGCCGCCAGACAAAGCTGCGCCCAGATATCCCATTTGCCAGATTCATATTCGGCCTCGCGCCCCAAAAACGGGCTTTTCGGGGTTTTCCCTGATGAGCGCGCGAGAGCGTTCACAAATGAAAAAGATGGAATACTGCTTGGCATTCCAGTTTCTCGGGACTGCCATGTCTGACTTGGGACTTGGAAGTCTTTGACAATTCTCCAACTTATTCGTCAGGATTCAGCAAGCGAAGTGTCGAGCTTTCAACTACTTGAATTCATAAAAGTACGAATTGCGTAAAAGAACTTTATGATGTGTTTTTCAAGAAAATCGATTAAAAGTTGACGAATCCGCTGAGGTCGATTTATCGATTCTGATTTTTTTTTAATAATTTTTCTGCAGATGGACAAATTGAGAATATCCATTTCCTACTAAGGATATTTTTTTATGAAAATATAACATGAAATAAAAAAAGAAATATAAAGGTTTTGATGCTTGGATAACAAAACTTTTATATTCAAGTAAATAATAAAAGTGTGTCGTGTACGCTTTTTTATTACACTTTATTCTTACATAAGCTTCGTAAAATTAAATACGTAAATTTATTTGAGTGTAATAAATTTATTACATTACATTGTAATGTTTTAGTATCACAAAATATAATAATTAATAATATTTGCAATCTCCTTCCTTAATAATATCGACCTTAGTATTCTTAAAATAATATCAACTAAATATATGTAAGTTTGACCTAAAACACATAATAAATTACAAACAGAATTCCCTCCAGTAAATAAACACAGTTCCATTACTTCAAAAGACAATGCCTTCAGGCAAACAAAAGGATATAATTTTATTCAGACCTTAAACCTACACAATAATCATGCCGGCTTCATAAATTTAATAACAAGGACAGTCCGAAATTGATAATTAAAATCCATTCATACTCCCAAACCCACCAATAAAGAAGCCAAAAACCTACAATTACATAATCACAAAATTGCCCGCGAAACAGGCAATTTATTTAGAAACTCACCAACAAATTACAAAACAAGGAAAATTGCAACTAGCACGCGGCGTCAAATAAATAGGTCACCGGCACAGCGCCCCCGAGAGCTCGCGGCGTTTAACCCAGAAGAACTGCATTGCATGCGCGACACTGACAGAGATGGAACGATTGCATGCACGCGCTTACGTATACGTGTTACACACTTGCAGCGTTAGGGTGGCTCGGCCGAAGGTGCATCGATTTAGTCGCACGCGCGCGCGGCCGAGGCATGAATAATTTTCCAGCCGATGCAGCCGGATGGCCTAAGCTTCGCCGGCGCTATTACAAACTGATTTCAAATAGTTTCGGACTTGCGGAGACCTGGTGGGGGATCATGAATTTTTCAGTCGCCATTTTCCCGACGTCGCATTTTGCCACTCTTCTATATTCATCATCGATTTCTTGAGCCGGGCTTTGTCTCTCGCGGTTGGGATTTAGCTGGCTGGTTGGCCTGATGTGGCGATTTTTCTATTTCATGGGATTTTCGATGAAAGTTAATGGATACTTGTGCTTGCTAAAATAGATTTATTCGAATATTGCAGGAGTTATTCTACAATTTTATGGCTTCATACTGCAGCAAAGCCGTACTTCAGGCTTTATAATATTTGATCCTTTTCTATTTGGTACTCTCGTTGCTGTATAGAGGTAAGAGCACTTTGGAAGACTCAAGAGGCTATTTATTCTGAAATCACTAAGCCTTCATTAGGAAATAAAAACTGAAGTGAATCAATTATAATATTTGAAATTGAACATAAAATTTCATTTCAACTGAAATCGAATCTGATAGCTTAAGGGATAATGTGATATAACTGCTTAAATAAGAAGAGGAGGATATATCGAAAAATAAGGAGGAGTAAAGAAGACAATATGATTTGGATGAATAACGAAATAGAAGTTATTTCTCAATATAGATAATCATTCCCATAATTATTTATGTTGATGTCTGCTGGTTTTTCTTTTCTAAGTAAGCTTCAACGAATAAGAAGAATTTATTCCTTTTATTCCTCCATATAATAAATAAATACGGTTCCCATATATTTCCATAATCTTTGAGTATCTTAATCTTTCTTCGTAACAATTAGAGAGCGTATAATCATTTTATACCTATATCTCAATTTTATTGAATAAGTTAATACGAGGCACGCAATAAGCAGTTGTGTGGAAGTAATAGAATTATAACAGGCTATGGAATTTTTAAATAGAAAAATAATTTTGAGAAGTATTTTGAATGATTTTTGTAAATATTTATCGATTCCTATATTTTAAATCCAGTGACATAATACCAAAAATATATAATAGCAATATATCAAAATATGTTATTTTAAAGTCATTAATTAAACTAATAAAAATTTTTTATATTATCAAAAGTCCTACAAAGTAAAACTATCAATTCAGTTAAATTAATGTCGAACATAAAAAATCTATCATATCAAAAATCAATACCTAAATAACTCAAAGCCATATATCTACAACTCCTTCAAACTGCAAAAACTTTCGTAAAAATCACCCAGCTCCAACTATAAATTTTTGCAAATTTGACTTTGCCTCCCGCGCTCCGCACCTCTCCCTCTTCCCTCTATATTTACGTATCTCTCAGTTTCTCGTCCACCGTCGAACTTTAGCATCGGTTGAGCGGCTTACTTCCGTTTGCGCGCGCCCGCTGAGAAAAGTCTGTTCTGCAGTGTCGCGCTACGCGCGCGCGAAATTCACTGCTCTCCTTCCTCTCTCTCTCTCTCTCTCCCCCCGCGTGACTTCGTTTCTCTCAGATATGAGATCTTTCTCGAAGGAACTTTTTCGAAGCTCGTGACACCTGGAACGGAAGAAATTTCGCGTGTACGAGTTTTGTCTTTTCTCTTTCGAGCTTTCATTTTCTTTTTATGCTCCTCTCTCTCTTTCCTCTCGCCGGTACTGACTTGTCTTTTTTATCGCACGGGCGCGTGGATAAAAGCTTAAGCGAGCGAGCGTACCAGTTAAAACGAGACGCTATTGAGTTTCATGTGAATTTTAAACGCCTTTTAGTATGCCGAAAATTTAAACGAGATGTTTCAAATTATGAGATTTTTATTGAATCGAGGATGCCTTTGACAAAATTATATTTTGATACTATAATTTATTCCTTTCTGTGGGGCGTATTTTCGAAGGGTAATACGTCGATTTCATTTTAAATTCATCGGCTTTTCAGGAGCTTGTAAAATATTTAATTAATATTCAAACATTCTTTATTTTTATTATTATAAATTTTAAAACTTTCATTTTAAAGTATTTTTATATTTTCTTTATGTATGGCCAAAATTTTAGTTCATAATTTACAGTTCCATTAATTTTTTAAATGATACTTTTACAGTCTCCGATGATATCATTTTTATACAAAAAGAGCTTTAATAGAATGAAAGTTAAATATTCGTAGTCGCGAGAAATATGTTGAATATCCATTTTTAGACTTTTAATATTCTCGTAATAACTTTTTTGAATGCAAACTTCATTTTCATTCATTTTAATAAAAAATAACAGAATTTCCAGAATAAATAAATACTTTTCCACAAAAGATTATTAACAGTATCTCCTCGAACTTATTAAAACATTTCACCCAGCAAAAAAAAAGACAACCTTCGTTAAGACTTTTTCAGAGAATGTAAAACAAGCCTCATTAAAATACAAAAAAAAAATCATTTTCACTTCCGTCCATAAAGCACACTCCCTTTTCCCTTAAAAAAAAAAAAGAAATACCGAAAGGTAAAGAGAAAGGAATAAGTCCCGTCATACTCGCAGCACACACACATATCCGTAACTGCGTTAAAATGCATGCGCGCAGCCGTATAACCTTCGGCGCGGATCTCGCTCTTCCTTCCGCCCGATTTCGGAATCCCCTGCAGCAGCCGTGGCAGCAGGGCGCATGCCGTAAAGTCGCGGGAGCTGTCGATCTGACGAATGGACGCGATAGAGCGGAGCTAGGAGATCGAGCCACCAGGATTTCTCAGCTCCCCGAGGCTGCTGCGCGCGATCCTTTCCCCGAAAACGAATATATCCAAGCAATAAGGGGAAAAAGCGAACGCAAGAGAGAGACTGACTTTTTGCTCTATTTTTTTGTCGGTGCAGGCGAGAGAGAGAGAGAGCTGTCGATCCGCCGGCTGGAATTTCGTTACCCTTCCGAAAACGGATTTTCCCGGAGAGCGACGAGAGCGCAATTTAAAAAAATATTCCGTTCGCCTTCGGCCGGAAAGTCCGTTTAAGCTTTCTCCTCCTCTCGTTTTTGCCGTTCGTTTTCTTATATACGTCCGGGCTTTTCTCTCTCTCTCTCTTTTTTTGCGTGCGCGAGGCGTTTTATTTATTTACTCTGGAGTACTACTCCGGGGCGCTCGGGAGAGATGCAATCCTCTTCTCGCTCTTTCCTTCCTTTTTGCCCTGTTTGCGCCTCCGCGAACTTATTTTAGGAATGAGAGAGTGCCTTCAGTGTTTTTCCGCATCGCGAGAGCGCGTTTATTTTCGAGCCTGAAAGACTCGCTACGTACTGTACTTGCCAAAAATTTACGCAAACTGACGTGCGGAAAATGGCTGCTGAAAATATTGTACACGTGTATCTGTAACGTCTATCACTCGGGGAAATTCTTTCTGTATTGGATGTACAGTGTTTCTTTTCGAATATTTGATAGGACACGGTATCCTTGCTTAATAAAATCGTCTAGAAGAAATAAATTCATTGAATATTTTTGTATGCGAATAGCATGTTGACCTTTCTGACGAATAGTCGCTTTGTTGGTGATATGAAATTTTTCTCGTTTTACTTATATTTCTTTTTAACTTGAATGGACAGTACTACGTGGACTTTGCAAAGACTTTGACCTATTGAAACTTCTCAAGCGATACGTAAAACCGATTAAAATGAAATACGTATAGGTACACGTTCACCTAGTTTCGGGATAAGAGAGGAAAAAGTTTGGAATTTTAAATAACGAATCACAATGTGGATAAGTGAACAAAGCGTGGATATCCAGAATAAAAACAGTATGATACCTTAAAAAACTAACTTCCGGTTCGATAATTTCAATTTAGATTTTCGATACTGCTGTGTCTTGGATTGCAGATTTTTAAATCGAACTAAAATATAATGTTTTATAGTAAATTTGATTACGTTTAAATTGATGGGATTAATTATAAATATTACGAATGTTGTAAAGAATATTAAGTTATATTTGACATAATTATGATTTATATTTATTGTCAGAACGGGTTTATTCGAGCATATTGGCATATTAATTAGGATTATATGAGTGAAAATTAAAACAAAATATAAATAATCCATTAATTCAAGCATTTTACTTTAACAAAACAAACAATAAAATCAGTCATAACATCATTAATTCACGTTTCTCCCAGTAATCTTCATAATGCATTCAACAATCGCACAAAACCGTCCCGCATATTTTTATAAATAAATTCACATCCACCAACTGTACATCCTACTTGACCCCCCAAAAGCAGCAAATAAATAAAACTCGAATTTCTCGAGCCACCATCCGGCAAATCCCAAGTTAATTTGGAAACAAAAAAAGGCTCGCAAAGAAAAAAAAGGCAACAATATCAATCCCTCTCCCATAACGGCGAATAAAAATACACAATCCACGTTCGAAAAGCCATCAAAGCTCAAACGCCCGTATAAGTGAGCGGCGAAACAAACAAACAAAACCCAGCAGCGAGCAAACATCGAGCTTGCGCTCAGCGAAATACATCGGGGCAGTCCGCTCGAATATCAATTTCGGTAAAGGGTAGAGTGGCTCGGGGGAGGAATCGGCTTTCTCACTTTCGCCGCTGGCTCGCTCCCTCCCCAGAAGTAGTTTCTTCTTTCGCGAGAGAGAGAGAGAGAGCCAGCCCGCATGTGCAGCCGAAAGCTTTGCCAACTCGGACGTGCGTGGAGGAGCGCAGGCAGCGGACGTGACGTGGAGCCGGCTGGAATTTTCGGCGCGCCGATAACAGGTTTAGAGCGGGAAAAAAAGAGAGGCGGATGGACGGAATTGAGTTTGCGGCTTAATTTGATATCTGGCTGTGATTATGGCCTGTCGATTATGGTTTGGAAAAGGATGATGGAGGGATATTTACTTCGGCTGTCGGCCGATTTTATTTGCGGATTGAGGTTTTTCGGCGGTTTTTGATGCGAGGGGATGGTTACGGAGTAGGGGAACGTGACTAACTTTTTGATAGTTATTATTCAAAAGCGATGAGCACTTTAAATTTTTCATATGAAAGTACGGGAATAAAGATTACGGGCGAAACTTTTTACAATATAAAGAGGATATCCACTGAAATGGAAATTACATGTTCCGAAAGTTGAGCTTTTACGATTTGAATATTCATTAAGAGTTCGAGATTTTTTAAATATATTTCGGCCTTTTTACGTATAAAAGAGCTGGCAAAATTAACTTGAAATTTTAAACTCGTCTCCCGACCTACTTTATCCAGCGAAAAACGATCTTTAATAATGCAGCATAGGCTGATTTAAAAAGAAAAGCAGTAAAAGTCCTGGTCCGCAGCAGTAAAAACGCCAACATCGATAAAAATATCCGACATCCGAAATAAGTAATACACTCATCCTATCTGGCAGGCTCTCTTCAATAAATCATCGGGGGGCCAATACATCTCTCCGTAGCCAAAGTAACCAAAAACACCTCGGGCAGCGAGCTTTCACGTTGGCATGCATATACCAGTATTATACACGTATACACATAAGCAGAGGAGGACGACCAATCACGCTAAAAGGCAAGTTGCCCAGCCCTGACGTAACCAAATTTATCGTCACCTGCAGCGCGAGTCGATCGCTGTATAGTCGTATCTTTTAACCGAATTGAGTTCTCCAGGACTATCGCGCCATGCCGCTGGCTCCTTTGGGCAAGTGTGTGTGTGTGTGTGTGTATGTGGCTGTGCTTTGGGCTCGATTAACCAAAGGGACTCGAAGCCTAAGGGATTTTGCGCTGGGCTAGCTTTGATTTAACGGAGTAAAACGAGTTGCATGGGTGAGCGATCAGCTTTCGTGATGGGAATGATAAACGTTAGTTTTTTTTTTGGATTGAGAAGTTTTGAATATTTAATTGGAAGTTTATTGCTTGTTAATTATATTTATAGAGATGAGAATAATAGTGTTAACGTACTTAAGATTTTAGTAGATAAAGTTAATTTAATGTTTTCATTTTAAATGAAGGAAATCGCTGATTTATTTTTGTAAATAAAAACTTTTATGTAAATTGGTCAATCATTAATTTTGGCAATTAATTATCTAACTCATCATAATTACTGGCTGATATGAAAGAGGAACTTGGCTCAAAGAGCGTGGTTTCGAAAATTTAAGCTTTAATCCGCATGAGAGTGAACTATCAATTCCAGGTAATTGGCAATATAAGTATACCAAATCATACGTCAATAAATTTAACATAGAATAAAAGTATGTTCAATAATATTAAATAATATTTTTAATAATGTACAATTTTATTTGCTATAAATCTTTCGTACAAATTTAAAATCTGTAAAATTTAAAACCGTTTATTTATAATGATCAATGCAAATAATTAAAAAGGTAACTTGTTTGTTCATTATTTTTTTCGCTTTTACTAATATAAAAATACATTTTATTTTTCAAACTTGCCATAAGTAACTAAATTACTGGTAACCAGCTAATAGCAAACTATATTTAAAAAAAATTTTTAAAAACTCGACTCGTGAAGAAACTTTTCTACCATCGCTCAAATTAACCTAGCACCCGCCGTGAAAAGCAAGCATTATCATCCGCATCTCTGGACCATCGCAGAGTCAGAGCAGAGAGAGAGAGATAGACCAAGAAATTCGTACTCGCCCTTTTCAGCTCTATACACAGCCTTCGTGGCCCGTAACTACAATGCAAAAAGGAATTTTTGCAAGCGGATTCCCACGCATATCCGGCGCAGTACAAGAGGAAATATACCCCCGCAGGAGCGGGGCCAACGGAGCACGAAAAGAACAAAAGAGGCTATCCTTAAGAGAGCAGAGAGAATTCATTGCCTTCTTCCGCGGTTACGCCCCCGCGACAGCGAGATATACACGGGCGCCCGCGCGACGAAAAAACCAACGACGAGAAACCCCCCCTCCCCTCTCTCTGCGGAAAGGAGCGAGAAGCACACGTACAGAGAGAAGAAAGGAGAGCAAAGAGAGCCGACTAGCTATATATACGTATACGTATAAACGCGAGGACACTAGGTATA
Source organism: Eupelmus urozonus (assembly GCA_900480035.1). Taxonomy (NCBI): domain Eukaryota; kingdom Metazoa; phylum Arthropoda; class Insecta; order Hymenoptera; family Eupelmidae; genus Eupelmus; species Eupelmus urozonus. The sequence goes on along the minus strand of UELX01004902.1, from coordinate 2,182 downwards.
TACTAAACCAAGTAATACGACATCACGTCCTCGTGGTGCGCGCGGCGGCGAGTCTACGTGAGCGCGCGCGCGCGAGAGAGAGCTTCTCGCTCTATACGACACTCAGGGGAGACGCGCGCTCGCCGAGCGAAAGAACGCACATGCACTCTGACACACGGCTGGACACCCCCGCAGAGCGCCGGCACGACCCGTATACCCACAGCGAGCGCAACTGAGGGCAAACATTCGCACGCCCTCACACGTGCGCGGGGGCAAAAAGTTTCTTCTTGGACGGGAGCGAGCTTGCGGCCCAAGCAGTAGAGAAACTCGAGGCGCGCCGAGCTTTCATAAAAATGTTATGGCTTTGTTTATTATATTTTTTCGGGGGAGGGTGTTGGGGTTTGCTTGGGGTTTTGGAAAGTTCGGGGATGGATGGAGATGTGAGGTTACCGGGGGATAAAGATGAAGGGCGGGGCGGCTGGGGTTTTCCGGGTATATTTTGGATATTTTATTGTCTGGAAAAGTGGCATGGGATTGTCGGGGCTTCTAAGGGGCATGCAGTTTCTTACAATTTTTATTGGTTTGAAATGTATGATCTCCAGGTATAATTTTTTTTTTTACTTTTCTGGTATTATTATAGTTTAAAAGTTGAGTCATTCTAGTTTAAAAATTAGCAGATTTTTTTAATCTATAAACTTATTTTTTAAATATTACAATTTATTTGTAAGGTGACCTTAGTATTTTTCAGTATATTTTTATATATTTACATACTTACATATTTTAAGGATTTAGCTAAAAAATTTAGAAAAATTATTTTTTGTTCGTTTCACGGTTAATTTTTTAAATTGAAAAAAATTTACTGTCAAAAAACCTAAACGTAAATTTGTCATCAATCTTTGACATAAATTTGTACTTACATTTAATACATATGAAATTTAACTTCAACTATTTTTTATTGTTTCAAAAAATTGTATTTGTAAAGAATTTATTAGAGCAATTCATTGTAAAGAAAATAACAGTTACAAAGTTTTTAAAGTTTACAATGATATCAAATTACAATATAATCTTGATATTGTGACTTATTAACATAATTTATAGCCTCTAAGAATGTGACTTCTAAAACTGGGACGTTTTGCTTGAAAGGGTCCTCCTGTTGCGAGATTGAAATTCCGTTTTAGTTAATAAAGCCACATTTAACAGTATTGTCCACAAATTATATCCTTGTTAGTTGAATAATAATTATGATCTTCAAAATTAAATTATAACTTTAGCTCTACTACATAGTTATAAAACATTCTCGAAATTAGCAAGTAGAATTTGTTTAGACGTTAGTAAGTTGATACTAATAATTAACTAGGTGCTTTTTGTAAAGAAACACTTTAATGTTTGAAAAACAATATTAATTGCAACTTATTTTTTATTATATCTATATATTTTGTATTAATATCCTTACATTTCTTCATGGTACAAAAAGTCTAAGATATTTAAATCGTTCATCATTTACCGCAGAATTCCATAATTTGTTCCTAAGTAATAATTAAAACGATTCTATCAGAAGTTCTCTTTCAGTATTTTGAAGAGGGCGCGATATTCTACGCACGGAGCGAATATAGGATATTTGATGTGTACAGTTTTACCCCTGTAAGGATATCCTCCTCTCTTCTGTACGTGTTATTCAAACATTCTAGAGTAAATATAAACTTCGATACTTCGATTTGCCAGATAGTTTAGCCACAAGTAGCAAAGAGCCTTTATTGCACTATTGGGCTTTCGTTATACTTGACCAATGTACGTAAAACTTATCCTATACCACATTTATTTATAATATTTCAAAAGTGTAAATCTATGTACAAAGCAAGCAACATATTAAACAATTATTGATATGTGATCAGGTATCATATGAAATGGAAACATAGGCAAAGATACAACTAATTTCTAATTTGTGTAAGGATAGAAGTCAAAATACTTAAATATAAAGTTGATCTTAACGAACCAAATTTGAATATATTCATCTTTGCTACTAAATTATTATATCGCCTTAAATTAGTTTGATAAAACTGAACTTTTAATAATTAGAATTTTCGAATGAAAATTTGTTTATAGTAGGGTCAATCATCCAGTGAATCAATGATTTCGCATTTCTTCATTTTAATTGTATTAAAATAAGTATAAAAATTCTATAAAAATTATTGCTTGCGTCATA
>UELX01004901.1:0-15808 GCA_900480035.1 Eupelmus urozonus | reverse complement strand
CTTAATAAGTTACAGGGGGCCAAAAAAATGTCTTTATTGCCCGTTTCTAATAGCAGACCACTGTCCTGTTTTTATTACCCGCCGGTCTGAAAATGGTCTCTTAAGGCCCGTTTTTTGGGTCAATAAAACGCGAAAATCGTGCCTGTGTGACATAAATATTATTTAACATATTCTAATAAATAATAATAAATATTATTACTATTGATAATTTTTCACATTTTATTCTTGCAGAATTGACGTTTTTAAATACTCTTGCAATTAGCACTTTTTTAAAAAAATAAAGTCTTTTTTGTGAAACTTTTTACTGGTTCGCTTCAGTGACACTGTATCCAATAAAATGCGAAACGTAATGTACTTCGTCCATTTTATTTAAATTTACCTTTTTTACAAAAAAATTATTGGAAAATATATGAATTACAATTTAAAATCTTCTTTTTTTTATAAATAATACAGTTTTGTTTAGTAAGTATAAAAATAGAAATTTGTAATAACAAATCATGAATTGTATTGAAAATATTCTGCTAATTGGTGCATATACAACACTCATGTTTTCTAAAATTTAAGATTGTACCTATTACATTTTATGAATTTAGGATTTTAATTTTCTAAATTAAATATTAAAAAAATAATATTTCTTCTAAAACTTTAAAATTTTCAATAATTGTGTAGATAAAAAACAGTTATTGTATATAATATTTAGATAATCTACTTGAGACTAATTATAGTCTATTAAATTTTTTATTCAGATTTGCTTACTATACTTATATGTATAGAGAAAGGTCTTCATTAACTGTACATATGTTTCATTTCAATTTTATAATATAATAATGAAAAATGTTAAAATAGTTTTAAAGTTTTAGCTTAAAAATGACTCCAATATTTTATATTACTATTAAACATTTTAAGAAACCTTTTTCTCTACATCCAAGAAAACGTACACTTATAGATCATCAGCACACCATCTATTTACCACACGTATTAATAAATCCCTTAAAATTCTTTTATTTTTCTATACCTGGTTCACTAGTACAATACTTTCAATAAGTCTCGCTGCACTATGAATCGTACATCTTGTCGAAGTAGCTGCGGATTCTTTTGACCGCACAGCCAAGTTTCTGTCTAAGCATTTTGCACTTTATTTTCAGACAAGATTTTGCCATTTATTGTAAATTCATGACTAGATTTTCAAGCTAAGTATTTGATATAAATTTTATTTCAATATGAAAAATTTTATGTAATAATAAGTGAAAATTTAAGTTTGGAATTTAAATTTTTATGCGGACTATAAGATAGATTTCCCAAAATTAGTTTTATCAGGCGTGCTAACCTTACAATGTGCGCCGAAGACGCTTATCATTTTAGTTAATAGATGTAGAAATTAAAAAAGGTACATTTGGTTTAACTTTTTAAAATATTATGACAAATAAATAACAACGAATAAACATTATTAATTTTAAAAAAGAAAAAAATGTTATTTGTTCCTTACAGACTGTTTTAAGGTTAGACGCGGGAAATATTGAAATGAAACACTTTTAATTGTTTCGTTTATTTTTTAATAATTTATTATTATTTATCTTTTTAACTTTCAACAATAAATCCATATTTCAAAAATAAAACAGTCTTGTGATACGTAAGATCTCTTTTTTACTTCTTGCTCGTTTCACATTTTTTCGCTTTCTGTTATACTCGCTTTTCTCCACTTTTCTTTGTTTTCTCGATTTCACTACTCAAGCTTTTTTCCATTCAATTCTTTTCTTTATATCACAACTATTCGCATCATTTTAATAACACCTTCTTTTTCTTTCTCTTTTATTTATTCTTTATTCCTTTTCACTTTTGTCTCTCCTTTTATAGGTTCAATACCCATGGAGAGATAAGATGTGAGCCTCAAAATAATTAAAAAATTACTTTGCTCCCACGGCATGTACGTACAAACGGCTACCTCTGCGTAGTCGCTTGCCAAAAGTTCGGAAAATTAAACGTTAACATATACAATTATTAATTTTTTTATATTTTTGATCGCATTCCGAATATTTTACCTTACAAAATTTATTTTATTGCAAAAGATAATATGATAACTTTTATTATTTTTAAATCTAGATAATTTCACGTTTTAAATTTATAAACATCAACATTTCCCTGGTAAATGTTGATCTTATTCTAGACAGAATTTCTAACCATCATATGTTAAAACGACACTTATCTCAAAATTCAGAACATACTATAACAGAATTTCTATATAGATTTTATTTCAACATTTGTTGACCAGAATATCTGCCCAGAAAATGATCAATTTTCTACTAGGCTTGTTATTTTTATTGACGCTCTAGGATATGTACACGCACACGTATATACTATTTTAGTAGCACAACATATCCAAATAACCATGTTTTTTATACGTAAAACAATATTCTATGAAAAATAAAACTGAAAAATGTCAGGTTTCACTTAAAATTTTCATTTTTGGTACACCCTGAGTCGTAGTAGCAAGGGGTTTTTTACGTGAGTAAGGCGCGCGCGAGGGTGAAGAAATCAAAATAAGGCGGAAGGAAAAAAATGCGTACGGACCTAAGAGTATGTCGGCATTCTGACAGGGATGTCTGAGTACCTGCACTTAATCGTTTTTTTCTTCTTTCTCTTTTGCTCTCTCTTCCTTACTGCCCCCCCTCTCTCTCTCTCTCTCTCTCTCTCTCTCTCGCTCTCTCTCTTACTCTCTCCCCTTCTCTTTCACATACACACTCTATCCTTCTCTCCTCCGTCCGGGCGATGCAGAAGTGCTCAGAAAGAGGCACTTGCCAAGTGAGAGGGACACTTTTCGCCCTGTGCTCTCGCTCACTCGCGGTATCACTTCTTTCTTTTTTTTCCCTTTAGACCGGGGCTCAAAAATTTAGTTCAACTATCCGTAAATTTAAACTTTCTGTACGATTAAAGTGTATCGCCTTCCTTGAATAAGAAGTTTTTAAGAAAAGGTAGAAATGTTTAGGAATCAAAAATGTTAATATTGTTTAGTCAAATGTTATTAATTTATAATTTCAAAATACATTTATAATTTTCTCAATAATGTGATATACTTTCTATTTCACTTCTTTAATTTTTTAAATTTTTGCTACAGATCGTAGAAAATATTAATAAAATGCTATGTGCTACTGTGGAGTTTCGTAATTGTGAAGTTAACAAAAAAATTTTAATCATACTTTTATAAAATAAATTAAAGATTTAAAATATTATATAAAAAATGACAAAAAAATTTTATGCAAAATCCTAAATTTTCTTTCTATTCAATAAAAAATAAAAATAAAATAAGTTGAGATTTTGAAAATTATTTTTCGAGTCATTATTTTATTTATTTTATTAAGATGTATCTTTATTATGAATTAGAAAAAATTACGCAATATTTTCTCACATCTTAAAATTCATAATAAAAATATAAATAATAATCAAATTTTTTTATATTGCAAACTTTTTAAGTTTAAATCTATAATTTCAATAAATGAGAACCAAGATGTATCGTCAAGTTTGTTTATCAACTAAACGTGCAAGTATAGTAGACTATTTACTCTTTTAAGAACGAGATTAAACTGCAGATCCGGAATTCACATAGTACTACAATGAAAATGCAATTAACTTGAGCTTGCGACCACAAGGTATTGGAAATAAAGAGGAGAATGCTAAAGAAACTAAACCTTTATCTTCTTATCGCTTCAACCATCTCTTTTTCTTACACACTTTTACAAAACCTCTGGCCTATTCTATTTCTTTTTTTATAACATAATTGTGAACTTTCATTTCCTTCTTTTTCTTCCGTGATTCTCAATTCTGTAAATCAATTTTTCAAAATAAGTATTTGTTAAATTTTAACCTTATATTTTATAAATACAAAAAATCTATTGATCTTATAATATTTTGCTCGAAAAAGCTTTACTTTTAAACATTAGATCAAAACTAAACAGATCGAAAAATCTTCGTGAAAAGAAAATCAGTGAAACCACCGTGTAACTCCTGCTTTATTCTTAAACCGAATAAAAAGCACGAAAAAGCAGACTTTTTACTCTTTCGACTTCTGAAAATTTTCAAACTCTCGCGTCGCATAACAAATCGATTCTACTCCCCATCCCCCTCGTCGTTACCCGCGTCACCGCTAACTCCGCAGCGGACCAAGAACCTATGCGCGAGCGCGCGCTTAATCTCAACGAAGTGCCCCTCGCCGATGAAAGGACCGCGAAAAAAAGGCGAAGAAAAAAACTCCTTTCGCGACGGTGCAAAAAATCCGGAAGAATAAGTCTGGGAGTGGAGCAGGGTCCTTGGAAAGGCGAACCTTCCACGAAGCTTCCTTCCGGAGGACAGGTATTGTGGACCAGCGCGAGAGGGCATTTTACTTTTAAAAAAAGGGAGCTGCGGCTTTGCCTACTTTGTACAGCCCACCTTCCTGGCTTTTCCCTTTTACCGCGGCTGGCCTCCTATTTTCTTTCTCGGCGCGCGCCCCGGCTCAATTAAATTTTTTTTTTCTAAAAGACTCTTTTTTGTTCGCGGCTGACTTGAATTTTCGGGGCTTTTGTTCCTTCGCATCGCCAAGGCAAACGAGATTGATGGACAAAACTATTCAGATTTAGTTAGGGTTTGCTGGAAACTTGTGATATGTGTGTCTTGAAAGTTAAAGACTTTTACAGGCTTCGGGTATTTAAGAATGATAAATTTTTATAATTATTATCGTGATTATTTAATTTGTCGAATTTTTATTGTATTAATACTAATTTAAAATAATTTATTCATTTTTTGTAATTTTGTAATAGTTTCTTTACAATTTTTTCTCTGAATTCAGCGCTGTGGTATCTTTTTTTAACAAATATTTCTATCAATCTTTATTGTATTTTCGTTTTAATTAATAAAAAGTGACTTTCACTTTTTAATTAAAAATTATATTATTTAAAATTTTGTAATGCTAGAAGCTTTAAGTATTCTGTACTGTTTTTCTATTTTTAAAGAGTTAAATGTTATTCTTTGCTGACGTAATACCTAGCTATTATTTAAAATAATACGATATAAAAAAAACTTCGTATTACTCACGCCCTAAGAATAAAACTTTCATTCGGCCTACTTTTTCATTCCTTCCTATTCATACATTTTTTTTAAAATATACGCATATACATATACACATTTTTGATAAATCTAGGCGTTCGTCACAATATTGTGACAGATTTCCCAAGCGGACAAGGTTCGACAGTTTTTTACATGCACACATAGACCCACGTGCGCGCGCAACGGAAGAACAGAAAATGCCGAACGACGTCGACAATGCGAAGATGGAAATAAAGGGGATTGACAGTCTTTTGTCTGTCGCCTACTGTTGCTTTTTTGTTTCTGTGCGTTCTCCTCTGTTTTTTCTCATCGCTAGGAGTGTACATATTTGCACAAAAAAAAGGGTCCACGCAAGAGTTTTCTACGTGGATATATGCATTATTTCTCGGGAAAAGTTGAAGTCGAATAAGAGACGGAATGACGAAAGGGCTTCGAGAACGAGTGCGCCGGAGATTGCAGTTCCGGCGCGATTATTACAGTCGTTTTATTAACCTGAAAAAAATATCGGCTCTGTAGTAATCGACGTTTGGATTTTCGACGGCAAAAGAATGTTTATGTTCGTACGTTTTTCGAGCGCTTAAGAACTTGGAAAAACATTTTTTAAGCGGCTTACGAGAAAAAGGGAAGTTTTTCGCATAGATAATGGATATGGTATATGTGTAAAATAATGTTGGGGAAGTTAAAAAAGTTAAATGTTCTTATCACTGGCTTTCCAATGTCGAAAAAGATTAAATAAAAGTTAGCTTTTTAATCAGTGTTGTTATTTTATATAAGCATTATAACGTGTACCCACATTAACGAGAATTAATCAGGTTTGTTGAGATGACGTTACCAGAATGCACTGCCTTTATAATTTCCCATGGGGTGAATCTATTTTTAATTCTTATTTCTTGTACTTAGGCGAGAGGCAAAGTAGTTTTATCATTCATTTAGGTATTTTGTATTTTTACTTCAGTCCACGTATTTCAAAAAAGTACTTATAAAGTGGTAGTAGAATCGTTAAAACTATTATAAATTATTAATCGAGTTTAAAATTATTGTTAGAAGAAGTGAATATTTTTGTTTTATTATAAGTAAAAATAATACAGTACCAATGAATTTTCATTTTATTCATATTAATAGCATTTTCAAGAACGTTGACGAGCTCCGATAATAAAAAATATGAATGTGCAGTCGCAATAATAATCAATCATGTCGTTGAGATTTTTCATGCTGCTGCTCCGTCACGCTCAATTTTTTTCATTACCATTAAAAACGCTTTACGTCAAACAAAATTTTCAAAGAATGATAGGTATTATTACGCAATTTTTCATCAAGCGCTATTAAATTCGCTTGGTTTGTGAAAAAAACCAATCGAATTTTATTCGTACAAAAATCCTCGATTTCTCTACAGTTAAACTCTTCGCATTGACCTTTTGCCCCATTCTTTCGCTAGAAAGAAAAGCTATTTTTCTCGAATCGCTGAAGATTATTACTAAAATAAGGTATACGTAGAAAAAACGAAAGTAAAAACGCGGATTAGAGAGAGCGACATATTTGAAAGGTATATATTCACGTCTAGTGCTGTCAGCAGTGCACGAGCCGATTGGTTTCATTGGTCTACAGCAGACGTCTCGACAATGCAGATCGATTTTCGAGTCCCACGTCCTATTCAACGTAGTTCAATATTTTCCGTACATTATCTACGATAGTCAGAAGATAATTATCTTGTTTTTCTACATTTTAAAGAACTTTCTTTAATAAATCTATAAATCCATAATCTATATTTTTAAAAATGACAACTGTTTAAGCCTTGTTATTTCATATTATAATATTTTTATAATTACCAAAAATCTTATTGTTTAATTAAAAATATTTTAAATATAACTGTAGCTTCAAACATTATGACTCACGAAAGCTATCGCAACTTAAATATCATTTTTTAATTCATAAAAAAAAAGATAAATCTCAAGCTTCAGAACGGAGATTTCAAAAGTTAGCCTTTTAGCAATTGCGAAAGCGATAAAATAAAATAATCATCAGAAGTATCTTTCATTAACATAGTGGTCTGTACGTAACTTCATTAAGTGAAACTTGGCTCCCGAAAAGTTAAGACCTCCTCCCCTTCTTCCTGTCGACGAAATAAGACGCGCGTCCTCCGTCCGGGCCGCTCGATTTTGCAAAAGTTTCACATCGTTCGAGTGGAGTAGGAACTTTTCTGAGCTAGTTCGGGCAAAATGACGGGCCCACTCCACGAGTATAAAATGCAGGAGTAGAAATCGAGATAAGAAAGAGATAGCAATGACGAAAGGGTAAGGAGCGAAAGAGATGTGGATCCGTACGATAAAAGCAAGTACGGGTGCGCACCATTTGGCGAGCTCCATCTCGTTACCGTCGAAGGTCGTGGCTGTGCTTTTTCTCTCCTAGCGAGGCCAGAAGTTTTGGCTCTGTATTTAATCCCAACTCTCTCTCCCTCTCTAACTCTCTCACATCGGCTATTCGCATCCGGTCGCTTTTTCTATTTTATGTCCTCTCGCTTACTCACCCACCTCCCTTACTTTTTTCACTTTATACGTTTCACTTTGCTCGCTTTTAGGTAAAAAACCGCTGCTCTCTTTGCGGGAATTAGGTAGGTCTGCGTGAAAAGTGGATTATGCAAAATTTACGTGAACGAAATTTTGTTATATCGTTTTTGGAAAAGTGCCTAAAGGTTTTTTTGAGAAGAAAAATCATTGATAATACCTCGATAATAAAAGCATGAAAATATATTATTCTTAGATACCAATTTTTTCTTGTCTCACTTCGTCTTAAATATATTTTATTGCTTCCGGCTATTAATCTTTATTTCTTTTACACTTCATAATTCTCTTTTCCCTTATTTCTTTCTTGCGCCTTCTCGACTTTGTGCTGCGTGTATGCGGTACTCGAATACATAAATTTTTCGCAAAAACTCCGCCTACAACCCGCAATTCGTTTTCGTTTTCGGGTTTGGTTATACTTTGTTTTTGTAACCGCATTGAGAATCCAGTGAAGTTTACTGTGACCTGAGGGAATTATTGGTATTGACCTCGAATTTTTATTGTGTTGTATCTTTATGTATTGATATTTGCACTATATTAAAAATATAAGTATTTCCAGTATATTGAAGTACGTAGTTCTTGTACAAGGTGGGAAATATTAAGAGACAAAGTGTATTAAAAAGGAATTATAGACAAAACATCTGTCGATTAACAATGACTTTTATAATTATAATACAAAAAATGTCTGTTAATTTAAGAACTTAATAACGGACAAAAAAGTTAACAGACTATACACATGTTTTTAACTGTATAGAAAGTTTAATATTTCATTACAAATAAAAATATTTTAACGAGTGATAGATTTTCACAACTACAATTTTTAATGAAAATTTACAAACTTTTACAACTAAAGGAATTTCCAAATAAATAATTAATTAAAATAGAAAAAATACTTTGATATGTGTTACTAGCTTATCCAAGTATATAAAATAAGAGAGTTTTTAATCTTTCTGTAAAATGTTTTAGCATTACTAAAAACCCATTGTTGAAAAATTTATCTATTGTTTAACGAATTTTGTCCAAAAAATATTGAATAGAATAAAGTAACATTATTTTCAATAACTCGTGCTACTATATGCTCTATTGTTCTACATTTAATCCTTCGCAGGAAAGCAAAAGAAATCCTTTCACTACAAACAAACACAAAGTCGATCTCAAATTTCCCTTTCGATTACCATTTGAGCCACTTACACGCTATCTTTCTCACTGCTTTTTCACCCCGAAAAGCTAGTGGATCAAGAAAGCGACTCAAAGCGCTTGCCATTTCCGTTGGCGATTGAAAGACGTCTCTCTCGCTTTTTCTTTAAGCCGGCTGCTACAAAAGCGCGCATACATTTTCGTACTGCTTTGTGGAGGAAGAAAGGAAGATAGAGTGCGGAAACAGAAAGTGTACGAGAAAGACAGAATGAGAGAGAGAGAGAGAGAGAGAGAGAGAGAGAGAGAGAGAGAGAGAGTGGGTGAGGGAGAGAGGAAAGGTAAAGCGGACGTGGTGTATATGGAATTTGTACAGAAAATTTACACATGTTATTATCATTGACAGTAATGATGCTCGGTGTGTAAGCATTAGTCTCATTTGCGTTTTAAGAAGCAGGTGTAATTTTTCTGTTTTGTTGCCTTGCGTCAACTGATTTTTAATGAAAAATGTAGTTTCTATGAGTAAGGTTTTCTTAAATTATATAAATCAGATATTCGATTTCAATTATTAATCTTACCTGTCTGGAAACTGTTGGTCAAGTCTGTTGATTCGTAGATCGTAATCTGAAATATAATATATTCAATTAAGATCAATTATAATAATAGTATAATTAACAGTATATTTACAAGAATATTATTAATTTTAATAATTTGAACTATTTTTAAGTAAATATTTAAAGATTGATTAAATTATTATTTTCTTCAAATTTTTGCATTTTATCAATGTTAAAGATGTTGCAATATACGTAATCAATGGTTGTGATTTTACTAAGTTTAGAAGAGCAAAATGAAAACGATACTTTTCAAACTTTTAGTATCACGTAAAATTGAGAAAATATGTGCAAAAATATATACATATACTTTATGAATAAAGTTGAAACTTTAGACAAGTTCTTTTTTTTTAAGTCAAAACAAATTCTTTGAAACTTACTATATATTGTAAAAATATACTTGTAAAAGTTTAAAAATCGATTTTTAACTGTGATTTTTTAGTATAACTTGCTTTTGAAACTTTAAAATTGTTATGCACTACCACTACAATTTCGAGTTTTCGCCAAATTTACAATTCAATTGAAAATTAGTAGTTCTAAGTTAAGACTTAACAGAAACTATGTAATTAGCCACTATTTAATTATTTCTTATAAAAGAATATTTTATACCCTTTAATTTTGGCTTTAAGTTCAAAAACTTAAACTATTATAATGAAGATTTAAAAATATGCGCCATATAAATTGTTATCGTAAAAACCCAAACTACTTATTTAATTAGCAATTTAAATACCTTAAAAAAGTTTAGAAACCATAAACCATAATCTCCAAGCGATATCATAAGCATAAAAAGGGATAAAAGTCTCATGCAAGACGCAACCCAAATTTCCGCGGTCATTCGAGCCCCTCTCCCCTTCCTCCTATCAGAAGTTTCCTCTCTTCACGAGCTCAACGTTCGCTCCTGGTTTTGTCAGAAGCTTGGCCTCAAAAGGCATGTAACCACGAGAGCTCCGAGACCAAAAGGTGCGCTGCGGCAAAGGGTTCAAAGTTCGCTGCGAGATAGCCTGGGTTATGTGGACGCGCGTAGCTACACGGGACGCGGCAAAGTCTCCAGAGTGCAGTGCCAAAGTAGAAAACGGCCAAGGCTGAGGTCGCCCCGAGCTATACCGAGCTGCGCAACTCTTTGTTTACCCTGCGCGCGAAGACTTTATTTTTCCCTTTTTCTCTCTTGCTATTATTGTATCTCTTGGTCGTCCTCTCTCTCTCTTTCCCTTTCTCTCATTGTTTCTAATCACTCGCCCTTTGCTCTGTCTCATTGTTTGTCGACGTTGTTCATAGTTTCTGTTCTTTTTTTACTTTTTTCATATCTTGTTCCGCATGTCGATGCTTACATACACATTGTACACACTCATGCACACACACAGACACATGCATACTCTAGCTGTACAACTACCACTGGCAATGTTTCTTTTTCTACTGATTTTTTGCCTCTCGTTCTCTTCCTGAAAACGTCTGACCGACGCGGCCTCGTTCTACTTATTCATTAATTTCCGCCACGGCTCCGCGGGCGCGCGCGCGCGCGTTCCCTCTTTATTTATCCGCGCGCGCAGTAGTGTTTGCGTTGCCTCCACTGGCCATGTATACCCGCGTACACGTACCGTTGCGCAACTAAAAGAAAAGACGCGGCCCGACGAAGTGACAGTCGGGCGAGCGAGAAACGTGGAAAGGAGAAAAAGGAGAGGGTAAAAGAACGAAGACGATGATTAAGTGCGGGTGAGCGACGTGCAGCGCTGCAGGAGGGGGATGGAGAAGACGAAGAAGAAAGGACTTTTACGCGGACTCCGAGATCCCGCGTTGAAGTGGATTAGCCCGGGGAATGTAACGAAGTGACTTTGCGAGCGCGCGGCGGCGCCGTAAATTGCCCGCGCGCAGTTCTTGCTGTCGTGGCTGGCGAGCGCAAGAAAATTATCAGATTAAAATGTATTGCTTCGCTTATCGGGGATATATTGAATAATTGCCGGCTGTTGTAATACACGTAAAAAGGTTCGAGAGCGCGCTGTCTTCTGGGCAGGGGGCTTCTTGTCCGTTCCATTAATTTTTTACGTTTTAATGAACGGTTATCTTTGAAGGATCGTTAGATAAGTTTCAGCGAGAGTTACTATGGAAATACTCGCTGTAATTACGGAAATTTCTGTACACGGTGCGTATTACATCAATCATTTGAGAATGAAATAATTATCTCTTAAAGCAGCAAAAACTGTAAGACTTGTTAAAAGTCAAGCATTTACAAAATGAATGAATGAAGAAAAAGTATAAAAATCGTGAAGTTTAATTTAAATAGAAAATATTTGGTAGATATGTGTCAGTAATTGATTATCTCACAGTAATCCAAAATTGAATCAATTACTGTTGTAGTTTCCCAAAAGGGTAGCTGCAATATATATCTCACCTTTGCATTCACGATCCATTACCATAAACTACAGATGCAGGAATCATGATTTAGGACCAGCAAATACGTCCACGAATTAGATCAAAATTCATGACCCATAAGAGCATACACTTCTCGTTACAAATAATTGATTAATTACGGATCATATGTTTGAAACTTGAATTAATAATGTTGCAAATTACATGGATCTATAACGAAGTGCGAGTAATTATTACAATTTAAAATAACATATATTTGATTGCTTACTTTCTTACATTAAATTAATTTATTTGTAAATATCATTAAAAAAATTAGAGAAAATTAATCCATCTATTTATATTTTAAACTTAAATTTTTTTATTAAATCTATTTAAATTTTATTTATGACATAATTAAAATAATATATTGATATTAATCTTCTTCCATTTATAAGCTCTGTAACTATATAATAATATTAGCAAATAATTATAAACAATAAGATTTCTGCCCAGGACTGAAAAATCTAGCCAGAATCTCGGCAGAATCTGCTTCGAATTTTTACCACGGTGATATACAAACATAATTATTTAAAAATCTGGCGAATTATTCAATAAAAGCCACTATAAACATAAGCTTCACGTTTTTTTTTCAAGATTTATTCGTCGTTTTTTCCAGGGAAATATAAATGCAAAAAATCGCAGATGACGTCCGCAGGAAAAAAACGAAAAAAGAAATGCGATTAACGTCGGAGAAAGCCCGACGTTTTTAGCGCGGGAGAAAAAAGTTACGTATCCCCGCCAAAGTGATTGAGTTCGAAAGTGCAGTAATGGTTTCGAGGCAGATTGTCCAAGGTTTTTCTCCTTCGCTCGAATAACGAAGAGACGAGAGAGCGAGTAGAGGCGCAGCCGAGAAGGGGCAAACGCGAATCGATGGCGCTTCTTTAGTAAAAACTTTAGTGATCGCTCTAAAAGCAGGAATTTTTCTAGTCGTTAAAGCGAAGACCAGTTGTCGATCTGAAAATGACGTTGAGGCAAAAAATCAATTGCGCGGTTAAACAAAGAGCGCTTTGTTTTTTGCGGACGGAGAGTCTATATTTTGTTCAAAAAAGAAAAGTAATATTATAGAAATTGTATGGACGTAAAATTTATCGCTGAGAATCGAAGAGAAATGGATACCGAGAAAATTATAACTTCTCCTTTCTAAATACTTATTCAATTGATACTTTTACAACGAAAAAATCAATAAAAAAAAATGAAAACGACCTTGACTGAACTCCCAACTCACAACAATAAAAACCACACCAATCAACCTCCCGCAAAACTGCCCCGAGTCCCCAGCCCAGCATCCTTCCATCTAGGTAACCCCTATCCTCCGCTTAAAATGCAGAACAGCCGCGCGTATTAAAATGACGCGTGTCGCCGGATAAGTGTCCGTGAATTGAATATGCAGCCGACGGGCGGCGCACGCGGAATCATAAAATTCCCCGAGAGAGGAACGGTCAGGGGTCAAAGTGCGAAAATTGCCCACGAAAAAGGTGCCGGCCTCATGCGGGTCACGCGCGGAAGGTGTCGCGATCTATTTATTATGGCAATTTCTGGGACCGCTCGGGCGCATTGAAAAATCGCGCGCGGAGACTTTTGCGAGAGAGGCCGGAAATTAAAGCGGCCGCGATTAATTGGTTTTGCGTCGACGGGATTACGTACGCGCGGCTGCGAGTATAGCGAATGTATTTTACGTTTTGATTTTAAAGTGCGAAACTGCAGGCAGATTAATGCGACCGGGGGCGCTACGTTAAATGATAATTGGTACGCTCGGCGCTGTTTTTTCTGCTAGCGGAGGATTGCATGCGGAGCGAGAGAGGGAATGGGTTTATGGGGAAATAAATTGGACAAATATTTGAGAGGAAATTCAAAATTGAGTGACTCATTAAAAAGAGTTAATTATTTATAATTTTTACGCTTTCATTTGGATTGTATATTTCATTTTAATACGTTTTAATTGGTGTCCTAATGAATTCGACCGTAAAATTAAAGGAGAAACATCCGAAATAATGATTTATAGTCTGATTTTAATTAAAATTTCATCGTTTACCTTAATTTCATTTTTATTTTTCGCCCATAAAACGTATACGTTTTCTCGAACCTATAAATTTTCACGATGCTAATGAATTCTCATTTATCAAACGGAACCATAAAAAATCGAATTTTCATGCAAATGATCTTCAAACCTTTAAACATTTCTTAAAAATTGAAATCTCATAATCCCCGTGTATAACAAACAAACGACTTTTACAATTTAATTTTTTATAAAACCGTCGTTTTATCCGATCCACGTGCCAATTACGCTTGAACGATTTCAAGTTTCATTTCTGTTCGATCATCACATCAAAGGCAAATCAGACGCAAAAGGTATCGACGTCAAAGGTTCAAGTCAAAGTCGCGCAACGATAAATCGCGAAAAATGCCGTAACGTCTAAGACGCAAGACAAGTGTAACGAGCGCATAGAGAAGCGTGTGATGTCGTTCCTTTGCGCCGTGACTAATGGTTTGCTATCTTCGCTACATCCTCGTGTTAACTGTAAGTTCCGGTGCGGCGTCATGCGCGATTCGATTACTTAGGTGTGCGGAAGTGTGGACGATCCGCTAACCGTACACAAACAGTTTTGAGAGCGCAGGAAGTGTTCTTAGAAATGTGCAGTCATACTTGGTTTTGTGAGATTAATATTGTTCTAACTTATCTATCTGTTTGATAAATGAGTTGTCTGACACGAGCCTAGACTTTACTACTTAACGCATATTGGGACAGTTCTGTAAGTCATATATGTATTTTAAAATGTTCGTTTCGAATATTCTAAATTTTTAGTTCATTTCAGAAAGTTTCAAAAGTAGCATACAATCTTATACACGAAACTGTTACAGTAGGTAGATTACAAAGCAAACTTGAGCATTTCTTTTTGTATTAGGTGTTGGTGCGAAATCAACATCCATTTAATGAGAAAAGGAGAAAAAAGATGTTGCTTTACGTTTTGAAACAGCCGGCTAATGAGTTTTAAAAAGTTTTGTAACAATTAATTTTTATCAAGCCACTTGAGTGTACGTACGATTTACAAAACATGCCCGTAATGTTTGCAGAAAATCGATGAATAGAATATAAATAAAATTTTAGTAATCAATAATAAAATTGTTGATAAAATAAGTTTCGGAATTGGATTCACGTAAATGAAAAATATACGTACGGACAGATATTAAAAAATTACTCCTATCGTTTATACGTAGAACACGAAAATGTATTTTAATAATGTATAAAAGACAGAATGACCGTTCTGACATATTACTAACTAATTAATAATATACATGATTATCCCTATAATTTAATATCCATATAAATTCATTTGAAATCGTACACGAATTTATTTCATAGAATAATGTTACAATAAGTGAAACTGAAAAAACAATTTTTTAAATTATTTATTAAAAGCACCATTAAAATGAAAAAGAACAGTTTAATTCAATAAAGTTGATAATAATTTTATTATAAAATTATTAAATTTTAGAATTTGCCTTTATATTTTATGGACTCTTACGAAAATATTTAATTATAGCACATTTTACAATGTATATTTTACTTTAGCATATTAAAAATAACATATCCAAATTATATTTAATCTAATATTTATTTAATTTTGAAACATAAATATTTCAATACAGTCAAAAAACTATTTTTTCGGTAGAGACACATCATCATACTTCAATGAAATCGATAATTATTTAAATATAATAAGTATAAAATTTTAAGTTAAAATAAAATACTTTGCAGTACCAACTTTATATATTTAGAATTAATTGAAGTTTAATATACAATTTAAACTTTATAAATTAATTTATAATGTGACCGAACGAAAATGAATATGTGTATTATATGAAATACTAGAGGATATGCGGGCTACGCGCGCCTCGTAATTTGTTGATAGGTTATTTTGTAGTCCAAACTAAACTTCTTCTGTTTCTAAAGCTGTCGATCGAGTCAAGTTCGAGACATCTCGCAATTTTGATTAAAGTCGTTCAACGATAAAATCTCGAATGGGA
>UELX01004900.1:0-15808 GCA_900480035.1 Eupelmus urozonus | reverse complement strand
TTAGCCAACGGATGGCCAACTGTGAAGAATTAGACATCCACTAGCCTAGTTTTAGACACTTGGCCAATTTTATTGGTTAAATTTCTACCAGGGTAGTTTCAAATAAAATTATAACATAAAAAACTACATTAAAATTAAATATGATTTTATTTTTTCAATTACAATCATAACAATTTTCGTAGTTAGCGGAGGTGAATCTGAAATTGTTTCTTAATTAAGCATACCAATTAAAGCATTTTTAATGGGAGCTGATCAGTAGGATGTTTATTATTTAAGAGCTATTTTAGAAACTCAAAGCAGAGAATTACTTACTTTATAATTTACAATTTAACAATAATAAATTTGTATGATATCGAAAGGTAGTTATGAAAGTTATCAGATCATTTTAATTGATCAATATCAATATTTCGCCCAAAAAATTTAGAGATTTTATAGCGAATAAATGGGCAGTATAAATATATATTATTATTTTTTAAATTTACAACAGTTTAAAAATTTTAATGATCGCGCTCTCACTTCCTGTGATATCATTATTACAAAGTAAAGATGATCCGTAGGCCAAACATTACCGATCCATATTTATTTATCCTAATTACTAAAACCGCTAAACTGCAAAACTGCTTCGTAACGTTTCAGCTGATGCGTGCATATACCGATATTCTTGGGCATATACAACTCAGCATCCAGCGCACAAAGTCAATTGTTTATGATACCGCGAGGGTAAAAGTTTGCCCAGCCTTTCCGAGAATCTCCCGCGAGTATTATAATTTGTGGCTTTTGCGAAAGCGCCCGGCATCGGCTCGCCGGAGTCTCTCGAAAACAGATTTAGATCGCGCTGGCGCGCACGCCGAGCACTGGCTCAAATCTGCATCAGGGCGCAGCATTCATTCGTCATACTTCAATATCGCTTAGTCTTGATACTTCGGCATCTTTATGCTCTCTTGCCATATACACACCTCGAACTCCGCCGGCGCACTTTTTTCTCCCGGCCTCCTACATAAAGGAGAAAGTACGAGGCATAGAGAGAAAGAGAGAGTAGGCAGCAAGAAGATGAAGGAACGAGAAAAGATAGGGCGCAGAGCTCGCTCTGTAAGAAGGAGATATCTATACCCGCAAGTCTCTCTCTCTCAGGCGAGGCCTGTTGCTGTTTTTACTTGACTTTGCTTTAGCCCCAGACACGGTGGATCTCCTGGCAGATATATTATCGTTTTAAACTTTACTGCGCGGCGAAAACGATTCATCGTCATAGCCGGCGCGCGAATACCGGGCCGCGCGGCCGCAATGACTGATGGCTCTTCGCGTGCGAGCTAAAAATATATATATATACCGCGTATGAATGTAATGCCGTTCTTAAAAAACTTGCCTTAAGTAAAGTTAAGCTGAAAAGTATGAGGGCTAATGCTTATCGTGAAAGAATCGTTTCCTCTTTCCACTCTGTCGAGTGGAAGATTTATCAAAGCTCGGAAGTACGTAGAGAGATCGGCGCGGGAATTTAAAAATGTTGTGATGTTGAGTTTTAAATAAAATTTTTGATGAAGTATATTGTTTGAAGTTAATTAAATTGAAATATTTGAAATTAACTATCATTTTATGAAGTGTAACAGAATTTTAAGAATAAATTTATTTTATAAAATATGTTATTTAATGAAAAATTCCTGGTGAGCAACCTTAAAAATAAATGCATTTTGTTGAATTATTATTATTTAAAAAATATTAAAATATGATAATATTCAAACTAATATTATATTTCAAACATTAATCCAGCATCAATAATAATCAACGTCTGTTTTGAGCCGTATTACTCTATTACTCATAAAATAAGTGTAAAAACAGCTAGATCAGAATTTAAATAAATCATAACCGATAAGCCAACGTCTATATAATTCATTGGGAAATAAACAATACCGTAACCCAGCTCGTTATCGAATCTCGCCGTCTTTGCAAGCGACGCTACCCCGCGACAGAACGAGAGCGGCCTTATCGGCTCAACAAATTTAACTTGATTTCCTATATACGGACTTGGCTCGGAGCTCTAGGGAAATACAGAGCGCATCGACAGCCGGCCGGGAATCCCGTCTCGTCTAAACTCGCTTTACGATAAGGAATAAACCTCGTCTCCTCTTTCCGTTTCTTCTTCCCCTCCCAACTCTCTCACATCCTCTTGACCTGGCCAACTTTTTTGCGACCGCAGCTTGATAACTTTTCAAAACGCGTTCGAAAGTTTCGTTGTTCTCTTCGATCCGTCTCTTCGCTTTGTAAGCTAGTCCGAAGCGACAACGCGACGCTTTGTTTGGGGTGCTGGAAATTACTTCTCGAGGTGCTGTAAAATAAAATAAAAATTTTTCAAGTGTAAGAATTTATGAATTTTATTATGAATTTATGAATTGCTATGATGACTTTGGACAATAATCGCAATTTTACCCTTATAATTTGTAATAAATATCCTGTATTAGAGATTAACGTATAATAAGTGTTAAATTTGTAAGATTAAAACAAAATGAAATAGAGATGGATTGATAAGAATTTATTATATAATTAGGTCCCACAAGAATAATCGAATCTAATAATACAAAAGTTTTAATTCGGATTACAGATATGTAATTTCTACAACAAAAATCAAACTCTTTTTTACAGGATAGTATCAAAAAATATAAACCAAATAAAATAAACAAATAACTGTTGAAACTATATCTGCTTAAAAATCGAAAATAAAGGCAATATATGTATAACAAATGTATTGGATATTGTTATCTGCTATGGATTAACTAATATCCGATATAATAGTAATATTGCACGTGGGTACAGAGGGTAATGTGCACTCTGCCATATGGTTCACATATATTACTAATACTTATCAAAGTACAATTATTGTTACAAAAATAAATTTAAAAAAATTCTATTTAGGAGATTCACGAATCAGAGCTCTGTTAACTTGCGTTTTTATACCCATCAAGTTATTTTTTTGTCATTATGGTATAAAATTACGTTATAACTCATTTTATTGTGAATCGTAATGTTATAATCGCATATATTACAGTCTAAATTAATTCAGGTTAATAATGTTAATAAAACAATAATTTAAAAAGCTTATATTAATTACAGAATACTAGTTACCAGATTATTAAGGTAATTTATGCACCTGTTTTTCCATTTTAAAAAAGTAATACGAGAAAAATGAGAAGTAGTCAACTTGCGAGACGACGACACTCCAGAGACTCACATAAGTGGCGTACGCTACACGTAGTTTGGCGCATATATATAGACTGTATAATTCAGTCGTACCCATGCTAATCCCACTGGCCGGTGTGTTATATTGCATGATAGATGAACGCAGACTGGAAAATTGCCATTTTCATTGAAATAGAACTCGTATTAAGGCCATTTGCCTTATTGAACTTTTACTGATGCCTGACACTAAATTAAATTATTCTATGAATTGAAAATCAACGATTATTATATCTAACTAGAAAATTAACGAGGTTTTAATAATAAAAGCTTTTATAATATAAAATTATTAGCTGGTATTAGATATGAGGCAATCAATGAAACATTATTTTACCGTTTAATTATTCAAAATTAATATGCAATTTCTTTATTACTTTGTGCTTAAATGTTCTAAAATTTAATATTATAGAAATAAAGAAACGATCAAAGCGATATAAATTAAATAAATTGTGAGTTTGTTCTAAAATTATAAAATCATTTGTCGGTATTACATATTAAATGTATCATAAAATTTCAGTTTATTTAATTTGTTAATTTTGGTTTTTACTCTATACTATAAATCGACTCAGGCGGTCATGGAATTTACTTCCAACTAGAATCTCTTCTTTATCTAATCTGTTTCAATTTAAGAATGCTCCAAGTCTTATAGCCCGTTTAATTATTGTAAATAAATAAATAAATAAATAAACAAACTGACTGATTTTATTTTAAAAAATGGGCCTGCTACACCTATCTCTCAAACTATTTCAAATTGTAGTTCGGAACCCTACACAAATGTAAGAGTATATATTTTTAAGCTTATGTGAAGATTAAGAGGCTATAGGTGAACCAAAATTAACATATGATAGCTTAAAATAAAGATTCACGTTCCTCCTCAAGTTCTAATCATTTGTCGCCTTAATATCGAAATCGGTACGGAAAGCCGATATTTATCTCTCGAGACTTTTTTTGATCGATCAAAGTAAGAATTAATAGTATTTTTTGAAGAATACAATTTTTTAACAAAACAAACACTAAAAAATTGTTATTTTAAAGAAGTGTAACGAGAAAATAGAAAATTAATCTGTTTTATATTACATGTTTCGACAAATTACTGCATAAATTCTTTATAAAAAGCCAACGTATAATCACTTCATTCATTAATCTTATGAGAAATTTGTCACTTACTATGATTTTTTTGTTACATTGGCTAATCTTCAGATTTTTACTTTTATATTTTACCAATACCAACAAAGTTACAGAGGGTCAGGAAAGAGGATTAGTATCGCTGCGAGTCGCTAGAAGAGAATAAGAAACAATTCCCCATTTGACAAGGAAAAGCTCTACTCTCCCCATACGAGAAAATTGCGTGACACCGACAATCTCGCATTAGGCCTACAGTCAAGCCCGCGCAGGCGTCTCGTGCGAGGCGAACGATTAGCTCGGCTTTTTTCCGCTCGAACGGAAAGCAGTCCGTCAACTGACTTTCGTACGAAGAAGGGAGAGAGAAATCAAATCCGATATTGGTCCCACGGCATCGAAACAGCAGACGTCGCTTTGCGAGCTCGAGGCTGGCACGTTCCGAAAATATCCGTCATGTCGACTTCAAAGACAAAACGCAGGCGCGTATGTCTCGCGAGTGCGTTTGAAAGTGTATAGAGGCGAAAGACAGATCGGCTGAGCGGCAGGCGAGGGAAAGAGTATATAGGCAGAAGAGAAAGAGGCGAAACGAAAACGGTAGGGAGAGCAGGTCAAAAGCGCCGTAGACGCCTGACAAAGTGCTAAATAAGATAGCGGCCAGCGGGTTCGTCGTTTTTCTTTCTTTCGGCTCTGCGTGTGAGCGCGTGGCTTTACTGGTATGTGCGGGTGCTTCTGGATGTGTGTACCGATGCGCGCATGCACGTGTAGCCAAGGCAACGTCGGATAAACCGATATATAGCGGAAAAGGAGTCGCTGATAGAAATATTGCGCCAGATGTTCCAGATTCTTATATTTGACGGATATGTCGATATTCCCGGACTGGCGTGGATGGAGAGTGGAGACATGCCAGGTAATATTATCGAGGACGCCCAAGCTCGATCGAGTAGCTGATGCGCACCGTGAGAGAGAGAGAGAAAGCTGCTAACGCGCGGAAAATGAAAAATCGTCAGTGTGTACCTTGTATACCTGCGCAAAGTTTAAGGAGCGAGCGAGAGAGATAGAGCCCTGGCGCAAGCTCGACGCAGCCGATCGAAAGAAAATATCCTTTTTTCTTATTCTTTGGCAAAAGTAAGAGAAAGCCATTACTGTTATGTAATTTGGTCGCTTTGCCCGCAACGTCTTCGTAAAGATTCATGGAATTCAAAATTGACTTATGGAATCGTTTCGTTCTTATGAGGAACTTATAACCTTAGTGCCGGTGCATCGTGGATGCGAGCTGGACTGATTGAAACTATATTCGATTTCGTCGAGACGAAATTAAGTTTTTTCTCCTATTTCATTTTGATTGCCTGTTATTTTTGCCGCGACCTGCATTCGCACTTTATTACGTGTTAAAAATTTAAACCTGAAATTATTATAAGAATCGGTTATTTTCATCCCGTATAAATCAAAGGATATTCAATGTTCCATAACTGCATAAATGAAATATGTTTTACAGAAAATTAGTTAACATAATTAAAGATCATTTTTTCGTAATAAAAACTTAGTTCATCAGTTGATAAGATTAAATTAGCAGATATATAGTGATACAAGAAAGTATTTTTCGTTAAAAGTTTGGAAACTAAAAGAAAACGTTTGAGCGATAATTAGCGGTTAAACACCGAAAAGTCTGTTACGTATACCTAAGGCAAGAATTTTTTTTTCTCCCCCAAGTTGAAATTGTTCTTCGTGTAAATGTAGAAACGAATTAAATCCAGCAATTGCCTGATCCTTTGTAAAGAGGCGAAAAGCCATTGTAAACTTTTTCTCTGGGCATGCTACTTTTCATGGAATTACTGACACGATACGAATGCCAACACGCTACGCGATATAATTTTATGCCGCACGACAACTTCTTTCTTAGAATCGCTACATGCTTCGCGCTGTTTCGTTCGAATTAACCGACGACCTTCCAAGTATTGAGAAATAAAGCGAACCTGTTTATACATCAATTTACCCTGTAAAGGGTTATCTTGATTTCACAACTCATGAAGCTTTTTAGTAATTATTATATATTTTACTGCAAAAAAATATGATTGCAACTCTATTTCTTTACATAATCTGACACAAAATAATGAACGATAAGAAAGAAGTTTATTAGTAATAAATTAATATATTAGAAATTGTAAATTAGCAAGTGAGTTACTAGGGATTTATTTAAAAAAATGTAAGAAATAAAAAATTTATGAAGATTTTTTACAAGTAGTGACGATGTGTAAACAAATTTATCTATTTGAGTTTATATTACTATTTATACAATTATTGCGAATTTTTTATATGAATCTTTTTTAATTTATAAACAAATTTATACCTTTAAAACCGTTACAGAAAATTTAATAAATTTTCTATTTTTATGAATTTTATCCATATTCTATGTCTGTTTAGAAAGCACGTTATAAGATGCTTGAAAATACGGTATTACTGTAATTTATTTTATCTTAGCATAATCAAGTTCAACATTCTTGTTTATATGTTAACATTAATTTTCTAATTAACTTAGAAATAACAGGGTTATAGCAGACCAAATAATGATGTAAATAATGAAAGACTGTAAACCGTACGAAAAACCGTTTTAATTATTCTTTAAGGCATCACTACTAAGACAGTGACAAGCATCTCTTTAAAACTTAAAAACCCGATCCAATCACTTTGAAATTTTAAGAATTAAAGCAAGCCTCGCCGCATACCCAAGAGCTCAGCTCTAGCGAACTTTGCCTATAAAAAGATCGGTCTATTTATTCAGTTGCGCAATGCGGCACGCTAAATTATCCTAATGAAAAACGTTCGACATGCGGCCACACGAGAAAACTCCTTAGCCGCATAAGCGCGGACACGTAAAAATGGCCTTACAACACTATAGCCAGCCACCAGTCGTCTAACAACGGCTTCCCGCGATAGCGGCATTCTGATATCGAGGATAGCTTATAATTGCTTTTATCTCGTCGCATGAGCACCGGCCAGAGGCCCGATAATGAATATGATAGTTCGACACGCGAGAGAGCAAGAGTAGGTAAACGGCCAAAGGGGGGTGCAATGTTCCGAGCGCGCGCTCGCTGATGTTACAGTATTTGCACAAAATTACCTCTGCAAGATTGCCGCACTTACCCTGGGCTCTCTCTGGGTTCGCGCGCGAGTTTCGATCAGACTTGGCCGGCCGAGTTTCTAAGATTGCTCGGGCTTATATAGAAAAGCTAGAGGCACTCGTCGCGTGATAGGCGGGTGTATTCGGTGAGCTTGAAATCGGCGCGCTTTGCGCCGCCGACTTATATTTCCTTTTTTGTAATTATTGGGCGTGTGTGCGTTTTGGCGCGTTAGGAGCCAATGGCGTAGATAAGCGTTTCAAATTACTCTTGTTTGCGGTGTAAGTATTTTCTGGAATTTCGCGAAAGCGAACTTTTCGAGCTCGCGTTACGCTGTCTTTTGTTCTGCTTGTTGTTGGCTCGCGCTGGCTGGAAATTTTCTTTGGTTGCACGATTATACCTATTTCGCTGCGAATATCGCGCTTGGGAGAAGGAAGTTTTCACTGTTCTTGGAAATAGTGAGGAAAAGGCTGATGACTTTTCTTTTGTTGAGTGTGTTTGGGTTGGTTGGTTTGTTTAAACAATTATTTGAAATAATAAACTATTATTAAATTAATTAAATAAATACACTTATAACTTTACGGTAAAATCTACAGTCATAAATTAAACTATGCTATAAGTAACATCTTTTTAATAGCGACCCAATTTTTCTTTACAATTCGTTTAAATAAAACACGATAAGGGATTCAAAACAACCTAGAAAGCCATATTTCATGAGGCAATAAGAGAATGTCACCGAAAAATTTACTTGACAATCTTGGAATAGTCTGGAAATAGCGTTACTACCTCGAGCACTACGAATTCTCCCAAGGGGTTTCTTCAAACAATTGCAGCGCGTCCCAACTGATTCCGGAAACTAAAAGAAGCGCACAGAGCTTCGCTGAGAATGAAACTGCAAACTCTCCAACATCTATTTCTTTCAAGCTTTAGTTACGTGTGAATCTTATTAAAATTTTAATACTCGCATGTTTTACGAACACTTAAAAACAATTTACTGCCGGATTGCTGTCTAAATCATTTGGTTTTTATTTAGAAATGCCTGCGTCACTTTTGTATTTATTAAAAGAAATTATTCGCTTTTTTGCATTACTATATATATATAGAGAGAGATTACTCATTGACGGTAACAAGTTTAGTACTATCGCTCATTTAGCGATAGTAATTAAGTTTACCGGCTCATTCGTTAAGTTGTTTACCCGATCATGAAATTTCCAAAGCAAATTCGTTTATACATTAACGCACGAAAGCGACCAAATAATACCGCTATGAATAGAATTATCGATATGATAGCGCGTGATTAACATCCCCCGCGTTATATATTATACATTCGCAGCGTTAATAATTCCAAGTGAAAAGCAAAGCCGCGGCTTAAAATGCACGATTTTTCCAGCGTATCTTTCGAATCCTTGGCTCGCCACTCACGCGCGAGCTGCAGCATCGGCAAGCCCTGTTTTCATATTCCAGAACGCGCCGCAGCGCTATCTGCCTTCACGCTCTGTGAATTCTCAATAAGCGAAAATATACAGGCAGAAATGTATATACACCCCCGCCGGCCGGTACCGCGCGGACAAAACGACCGGCCCGAACGCTTCGCTGGCCGCTTATTAATTATAATTAAATTAAGTTTTGCTTTCCAATAGATAATGATATAGCCCCGCGTTTGAATTTTCTTCATATAAACACCACAGCCCGCAGCGATAACAGTGCGTACAAACGCAATTGAAGCCGTCCCCCCCGCCGCGAAGTGCATTTCTCTATAACAACGGATATTCGAAATTTCGCGATGTACAATAGAGCCATATTCCGTCCCTCTTTTTTGCATCGGAATCGCGGGTGTATTGGTTAGCTGCACCGGCCTTATTATGACTATAGGTGTGTGGGTGGAGGGGCCGAGCTCGCGAGTGCGCATACACCGAACGTAAAATTTACGGGCAATATCGCTTCGGTGTTAGGGAGATGCCACACGGTAATTAAGGTTTGCACGAGGCATTAGCCGAAGTAGAGTAATAAAATCTCCATTTCCCCAGTAGAACGTCGGCGTCGCAGGCATGCATATTTAATGGAGCCGGCACACCAGAGCGCGCGCGCTGGAGGAGTGTGTGAGCGAGAGAGGAGGTGTACTTTCGCCCTGCAGCTCGAATGTCTAAGTTGTGCTGTGCAACGTTTTACTTGCTTTATACTTTTAAATTTACATGGTGTCGAAGAATGGCGCGGAGACACTTGTTGGATACTGGCCAACCGCAATTACTCGCTATTTTTGTTGTTGGTAAATAAATTGTTTGTTTTTAGTTTGAATTACGGTGGTGGGGTTTGTTGGAGGGGTGGACTTGCTGCAATATGGATTGTTCTTAAATACACGTGACTTGAATGCTGTCGCTTTCTGTGGTAGCTTTTTTTGAAAATCGAGTTTACGTCGTCTTTGGAAAGCTTGAGGGCTTCTCTTTCATATAAAATTCATGGACTTACCGGAAACTCAATATTTAATAGAGACATCGGATTGGCGCTAAGTATATTTTTAGATAATCAAATACAGTTTAAAAACAGTTTCAATACAGTTTTAATTATTTTTATTTATCTAGATTCAAGTTGTGTTCTTCAATATTGACTGTAAGCATTTTAATATAAATTAATTAAACAAAACCATGAAAATAAATAATGTATTTATAATATAACAGAATAGAATAATAGAATGATTCAAATAAAGTATGGTTAAAAAATTACTAATATTTCTTGATTAATCGAATTTTAAAATGTAATGTTTGTTATTATTTAAATATGTAAAATTAATAATGTTAACCGTAAAAGAAATAAGTCTACTACTGACTTCCATTCCAAGTTTTTAGATTTCAACTATGATTTAATTATATTATAATGCCACAAAATTAGATTAGATAAAATTGGTAGTATCTAAAATAATTGTTATATGAAAGAAATGTAACAAAAATAAAAGAAATATTATTTTAAAATAAATTTTGAGAAATCTATAATGCATTGTCATTGATCTTTAGAATTAATCAAGAAATATTTACTGGAAACCCACCATACACCGGTCCAATACGCAATCAAGTTCGATATGATCAATTTTTGTTGACGAAAAAAATTGATCAGTTTTCATGATTCCCCGTATCTTTTACAGCCCCAAGAACCTCCCAAGACTTATCCAAATCCATAAGCTCGAAAGCCCATTTTTATGCATCCCCTCGAGGAATCCGAAATAAGAAAAAAATAAATTGATTCCGAGCACTTAATTTTTTACGATCCCAGGCTGTATTGCTCAGCGCACGAATCGACTTTTTCCGTATTCGCCGGAAGTGCATGAGCCAGCGATTTGTCGGTGATTTGCTCGTAAACCCCGAAATACGACTGAGCATCAGTAGAAAACGAAAGAAGCCAAGGACGAAGACCGAGTTTGTGCATCGTCTTGTTCGCCAATAAGTTTTTCTCTCTATAAACGAAAGCTTGTTTCCCATGCGCTCGTATATGCAGAAGCCTATTGCCTCGGCGCGTTTGAAGGCCTGGATTATAGGCGCGAGTAACCGATGCGCGCAGTGATTTAGTGCGGCCGCAAAAATAGAGAGCCATCGGGGAAATATCGTTATCTTAGAGGCGTGAAGCGCCTAGGGCGTTGACATTCTCGCGCGTGGATTCGTAAGTGGGGAAAGTGTCGTTGCTATTCTTTTGAGACCCTCGAATAGGCCGAAAAGAACAGATGGCGAGGGATCGTTCGCTGAACCTAGTAAAACTTGCTCCAAACAGAGAGGTAAAGAGAGAGGAAGAGAGAGGGTTTATTAGATTAAAAAAAGGACGACAAAAGATTTCAAATCTTTGCGGAGATGAATTGAAAGTGGAGTTTCCTGAAACATGAACTGCATTTTTATGTTTTGAAAGACAGAGAATATATTCACGTTTACTAGTATGCATGTATATGTGTACCCGTACTTACTTCTATATTTTAAGTTTTATTTTATTCTTATTTTCATTTTTACGACAAATTTTTGCTATAAATTTATTTTATGTAACCTTTTAATATTTAGATATTATTCAATTGTCTAGTAAGAGATGTAATAGACATTACCATCTCGTGGACATATGTAAATTTATAAAATATACTTTCAAATTCGATTTTTGTTAAAAAAAATATCAAGATTATAAAATTATCCTTTAAAATCTTTTTTAAATTCTCGACAAGTAGCTTTGGTATAAAAGTATTTCCATTTTTTATCCAATGTATAATTCTCATTTATGTATGTAAATTCATTTAACATACTTTTATATGACTTTGTTAAGTCCAAGTTTCTTTTTTCTTCCGAGGGATGAAGAAAAATTATTAAAATATTCAGATTTTATTCTAGCAATGTACGTGTTGAACTGTTCAGACTTCGTTGAAAGACAAATTATTTCTTGAAAAAAAAAAGAAGAAAAGTTTTAAAAGAACGAACACGGAAGCGTGACTCGGGGGCCAACATTTATACAACTCGACGACAATATCACGCTTTAACGCAAAGGCTTTCATTTATTTTCATCACGAATCGTTATTATCTTTTAGCGAACGAAAAAAAAAAAAAAAAAATAGCGTGATGATTTACTAGAGCCTCCGTCGTTTAACGATCGCTCGTTAAATGCAAATTACGCGAATCAGAAAATCTATGGCGGAGAGCGTGCGCTTGCGAGCGCGAAGTTTTCTGGTTTGTTACCTGATGTATCATAAATTCTCGACGCTCGCGCTACAATCGAAATTTACATTTCACGAGGGATATAAAGATGTAGCGAGAAGATAGAATGGACTTGGGCTAAAATGTCGAAGTTCAATCGTTAAGTTCCCTTTTATCGCCCGGCAATTTTGATCCATGCTGCATTAAAGATATTCAAGATGCGCTGATGCGATTGCTGAGATCGTCGGTTGTTTGTTGAAAGTCAACGTTTTTTTTGTACCTTCAATAGTTGCGCCAGTGTTCAGATAATATATTATGCATTTTATTTGTTTGATTTACTTTAAAAATATTAAATAGTAGTTTATTATATGCCTTATAAGAATAACATGATTTTTGTTTTTCGTTTTATCGATGAACAAAAGTAGAATTGTTTTAAAATCTGTCGACTGTTTCGAACAAGGTTTTTGAAACATCAGTTTTATTAAAATTTAAGTCAATTTTTGTTCCTGATAATATTGAATACTTTCGATATTATGACATAATATACTAATTATTGAAAAATTGGAATCAACGAATTTTGCAAAAGATTTTATATTTCATTTTATTCTTTCCTTTAATTTCAAGAAAATTTCTATCGCAATCAACATTTTTTTATTTAGTAACTACCTAAATAAAAAATAAACAATAACAAAAAACTATCTCTTTCAAAATAGATTATTTATTTTCCGCCTTCCCCCGAACAGTCATTTAATGCCGCTCACTTCTGCCTCCCGCGAACGTTTATGGAAATATAATGCGTCGGAGGGTGTATCCTTTATTCATACGTGAAACAGGCAAAAGGAGCCCCCTTAGTTTCCTTCTTCGTACTCCCGAGCAAAACCACTCCTGAAACTCACGTCGACCTTGGATTCTGACTGTTTCCCGTGCCACGTGTTGCCAGATATGTCTCCCAGTTGGCCGGCTAAATGCCACGCATTAAGTGCATACATTAATGAATTTGCGTGAATTTTACGCAAAATGTATATTATTCAAATCCATTAATTTTTTATTACATAAAAAATATGATAAATATTTAAATGCTTTTAAGTTTAATATTTAAAAGTTAAAATATTTTCAGAAAATCAAAAAATTCGCATTTTTGACGTGTATAAACATAGAATGTTATTTTAAACCAAAAAAGTAATACGCTGTAACAAAACTTTATTGCAAGTATAAATAATGCAACTTTATTGTAAGTAATAAATAATATAATGTATGTACATTTTTTATAATAAATGTCATTCAAAACAAAGAGTAAATTATTTAAAAAAAATATCTGTTCGTCCAGCACACACTATCCGTAATTACATATTGTAATTTAATGACCCAAAATATATTTTGCAATAATAATAATAATAATATATTTCAGAGTATTAATAATGACTTTATTAAACGACTAATTAATTCTCCAGAGAGCGAAAGACACCTGCATCGGCAATTAATTAAGTTTAAAATCAGTGCAATTATCGAGCGCAACTATTAAACTCAACGTTTTAATAGTGCCAGAGCAATTCCCCCCACATTCAGCCAGAGCTTTTGAAATTTTTTCCCCCCAGAATACTTCCCCAAGAAAGTTTAATCAAGCGGCTAACTCTTTTTAAATTGTTACACACCCCATTCACAGATTCCGCGGCGCGCGCAGTCCTATAATTACGCGCTAACTTTTCCAAGTAAGCCACCGAAAAAGTTGAAAAAGAATCCCGCAAGCTCGAAAGCTCGCGCGCTAGAGAGAGAGTAAGGTAGCTGAAATAATCATTTGACTCGTCACCTCAAAGTTGCCTTTTAGGCGTCTGCTCTACGCGGGCGAAACTCGCGCGCGAACCACGAAGCCGCTGCTAGTGCTGCGGGAGGCTCGTTTGGAAGGAACAAGCCACAAGGCAGACCGCGAGCTAGTACGAAGGGAGAGAGAGAGACTGTGTGTACGTATATAGATATATAAAGAGGAAAGCGCGCGCGTGGCAAGATCTTGGCAAGTTGGTGCGCGAGCGGCCCGATATAATACACGAGATGGCCGTAAACGTCCAATTATCCAGCTTGCACTCTTTCCGAGCCACACTTAACGGACCTTTTCTCGGGCAAACTTTTTAATTACTCACTCCACCGGCCGGCTTCTCCTAATTCGTCCGGGAGAATTAGCCTCTCGGGCCCCGCCCCTTTGATCATTTTTAAGGGGATCCCACCGGCTAACGCTTGATATTAATTATATTTCTTTTTTTTTCTAGACCATTGAGCGGCTCGTGGGTTCTGGTTAAGTGGGTTCAACTTTCGGATTGTTTGAACTAATGAAAGGAGATTAGGTTGAGGGGAAGGTTTTGATTTCTTTGACGTAACGGAGAATAATTGATTGCGGGTAGCGTGGATATTGATAAATTATACTTTATGATTTATTTTGTGATAAATGATTCCAGAGATTTCAATCGTTTTTTTCTCTTATAGGGGCCACTTTGAGTTATATGTATTTGAGAAATGAAAAGTAAAATATTTTTTACTTTTAAATATAATAGAACATAATCTTGATTTAAAGTATTTCATATGGCCCACTAAAACCTTGAATTCTAGCTTTCATATTCATTTATCAAGGTTGCTTTTCGAGCCAAGCCGATGATTAATTCCATAAATCAATAACAAATTATATATCTACACGGGAATCATTACAATAACAACGACACCCAAAGAAATAAAAATAATCCACGCAACGCCCATCGTCATACCAAGTCATTAAAAAACAATTTGTACTTTATGAGGAAGCGATCGGTGTATATATCTCACCTATAGCCCGCGCACGCGCTATTTAAATTAGCATTTGTTCGAGCGCTCTTATATGATTTGCAGGCCGGTCGCGCGCCAGCTCCACGAAACACGTGTACCATCCGCAGCGCTACAGTAATCTTCTGATAAATCCGCGAACGAATTTCAATGCGATTGTGTATAAATTGTAAACATCGCTACTGTCCTGCGCGTTTACGAATACGTTTTCCGCGCGCGCTTCCGGGAAAACCGGTTGCCCGTACAGCCGAGCGTGTATATATTTTCGCGCTGCGTGGCCCTGGAATTTCGATGCGGGAATTGTGAGAGCGCGCGCGCGGCTTTTGAAATATCGTCGAAACTTGGCCAATTATACATACTGCGAAACAAACATAAATATAGAGGGGTGCGAACGCGACGTGAGCTCCGGATAATTTTTGTTTTAAACGGCCAGAAGGGTACGGCCGGCTCGTATTTCGGGCTCGCTCTGAATTATTTATAATTCGATTTTGCATGTCTAATGGATTCTTTTTAAAACGAGCATCTATGACGAGGTGAATTTATGGCTGATATTGACTCGGGCTCGGACTAATTACGTATATAGGTAGCGCGACGATTTTGGGTAGACGCGGAAACATTGCAGGCTGGATGAAAAATGGACCAGGGCTGGTTTTGGCTGTGTATTCACGATTTCGCGCACGATAATTATGTAACGAATTTATAAGTCTTATTTTGTTACAAATTTAAGTTAATTACTATCTATGATATGGATATAAAGAAATATAGAAATAAATAGATATTCTTGATTTTTTTTTAGTTTTAAGGTAGATTAACTAGGAGAGTGTCAGCGATCCGGATCACAGATTCAGCTCAAACTTTGGCATATGTTTTCTGATGTAAAAATATGAG
>UELX01004899.1:0-15812 GCA_900480035.1 Eupelmus urozonus | reverse complement strand
CTTTTGTCCAAACTAAACTATTTTAATTTAGTTAACGTTTTAATTTTATAATAGGTATTTAAAAAAATAATACAACAAATTCCATATTTTTTCAATTTACTCCAAACTTGTATAATTTATTCTGTAAGAGATAACTGCCAAATATATAACATAGGCTAATGTAGGATCTCTTTTTTCATATACATCTTTGAAACTAAGCCCGCTTGTCAACTTAATTAAGCAAATTGTTTTTACACTTAGTGCATGAAAATTTTAGTTACTTATAAGCTAGAAAAAAAAAAATTATTTATGTTTAAAATAAAACCATGATAGCTAAGGATGTTCAAAAATCGATTTTCTCAGAATTTTGCAGTAAATATAGAAATAATTTGGGATAAGTTTTATACATGAACAAAACTGTGATACTCCCTACAATATATAAATTCCAAATATGTATCTTTAAAATAGACCGAGCTCCTAAAAGGCGTAACATTTGAATGATTTACATGCAAAAGCTTTTTGGAATTTTCGAAAAGAACTAGTATTTTTAGACCCAAATTTTAGTCATTTAAAAATCAACCCAAAAAACCAGATCAACAGAAAA
This sequence comes from Eupelmus urozonus, assembly GCA_900480035.1. NCBI lineage: Eukaryota > Metazoa > Arthropoda > Insecta > Hymenoptera > Eupelmidae > Eupelmus > Eupelmus urozonus. Next base: position 15,229 of record UELX01004899.1, on the reverse strand, counting down.
AAAGGTGGATTTTACACCAAGCAAACTTCCAACTTAAAAAGATCACAGCACGTGTGTCTCGTTACTACGTTACAGTCCCGCTCTTTTTAGGAACTTCGGCTTAAAATAATCAGGACCACGCGTGCATAATGCCGTGTGTGTAGTGTAACCGACTCAAAAGCAAGTTTCTGTCGAACGATTTTCCACGGGTAGCGCAAAAGACTTTCCAGCCTGCTGCAGGTCTGCTGCTGCTAAGCAATAAAATATGCGTTAACGCTGATGCGTAAACTTGCGCTGCGCCGCTAACGCATTCCCTTTGCGAGCTCTCGCGTGGTAAACAGCGACGCGATGTGCATAGGCCTGAATTGACTATGGTTTAGCTACGTACTGCCTACGTCTACGGTATTTTTTCCTTTGGTTGTTACTTCACTTTTTCGGGCAAGGGAGCAAAAGGATTTGAAAAACGCGCTACGACGAGGGCTTTGCTTCTTTTGCGCTATCAAGAACGCGCTGAAACTGTGTATGGGTGGTTGAAATGTTAGGATGGGTTTGAAAGAGTATGTCTGTGAAATTTTAAATTGTATGAATTTACTTGTAACATTGGAGATTACGATACTAAATATAATAAGAAATACAAGTTTTGATGGAATATTATGTGTTTATATTTGATTGTAATATTTAAAGCAATCAAAGTTCATGAATATTAATAATTATAATGTAAAAATATTGTGAAGCATTCTTTTTCCTTTACACTATTTACAGTACCATACATCTAACTGGTAAAATTTTGAAATACTACAAATTTTAACTGCTTTTAATATATATTATAAATATATTATAAATATACTAGTAAGTTAAGGTGGCTAAGCATGATAGACAAATAAAAAATACAAGAAGTAAGCTAAAAAAATATGACTGAAAGTATTACTTATTACAGAGATCGTAGAATTGAATTTTAAAGATTGTAAATAAAAATAGCTTTATATACAAGAAAATTCTTTAAATTTAAAACAAATTTTTGCATATGAATGTGTATCAAATCATTATAATGTACTAAAAGAATTGTATATAACATCAACTAGTCAAACTAGAAATAAACTCATAATTCCTCCACAAATATCTAAAGCTGTAAGCGACAAAAATAATTATATCAAAACAATAAAAACTTTCAATTGTCTACCGACCAAAAATATCAACTCAAAAATACTTGATATTTCTAAGAAATGTGATAAAAGAAATTAAAACAATGGGTAGGTACAAATATATTATAAGAATTATTGTAATAATATAATATTTGCGCTGGTTCTACATTTATTCAGGTTTTGTTTGACTGGAAGAGTTAGTTTAGTTAAGTTAATATATAGGATAGTTTTATACACCGGACCTATGTACAGGTAGCCCTGACTACCTCTATAGGATGTTGGTGACTGCAGGCTTATTAAATATGCCTGAAGTGTGTACTAACATGTATTACTATTTATTAATGTGGTTTAAATAAATAAATAAATAAGTATAATAAAGTTTTGAGTATTCTATTGCAATAATTCTATAGAGGGTCATCGACTAATCAGAAAAGAAAAAAATTGTTGAAAATTAAAATTTAACATAGGCTTTTATGAAAAACTTAACATTTTTACCTTTAATTAAATAAATATATTATAGATTCAACTGAAAATGTGAGAAGTCATAGTATTGTATTTATAATTTACAATAAAACTTAATTTATAATAGTTTTGCCTTTAAAATCCGTCACTGAAAAACCTCAAAGTTTAATTAAAATTGGTGTCTTAGAGGTAGGGACTTCTCTTTGTTCATTAAAAGAATTATATAATAAATATGAAACATTTTACGACGAATTAATACCTAATTTCTAAGGTGCGAAATTTTTCGCGTATGCTCAAATCCACGCTTTCGTACACGAAAGGATATGACATAGATTTCATTTGCATTATAATTATATACGTTTTACATTTTAAAAATTGTATATTTTCATCAATACCATTTGCCATCAGTATGCTATCAACGAAAGGTACAAACATTATGATATACGAATAGTTGAAGGTAAGTTAGACATCCAAAGATACAATAAATTTCTTTTTTATCGACAACAGGTTTATGAACTTCAAATATTTTTTAATAACATTACTATGTCTTAAAGTTAATTACTATGTATTAATTTAAATAAGAATTAATATCGAAAGCATATTACTTTTTATCGAACTGTATAAAATTGCTTTTTTAGTTCGATTGTTCTGTATCTCTGATCTAGGTTTTTTTTAACGCATAAAAAGATATGGCGATGACATGAATATTTTACTTTTAAATTCCAAACATACTCTAATAATGTAACCTTATTATATCTTAATAACATTAGAAAAATAAACAAATTTGTTGAGTTTAATATTGCAGTGATTTTTTTATATAGTCTCAAGATTACATGTACATAAAATTATAAATAATTGTCTAAATGATTTTTAAAGTTCTAATCTATTATTTTTATATAAATAATGTAAAAAAAACATCTAACATGTGTGAACTAACATCAAAACAAAAGTCCCTTGTTTCTTGACATTTTTCCGGTTGCTATCCATTAGTCGAATTTGCACGCGAATACACGCATCGCTGCAAGTGGTGGAAATTTGGGGATTGCAAGCTGTTATTGCATTTTTAACGTGGCCCATTTCCACGTGAAAGTCTAAAAAAGCCAGAGATAGGTGTTAAATCATTTATTTGCTTGCTCTCGCCCATCACGTAGCCCTCGCTTGATCTGCTGGCCAAGCTACACTGATTCATCGCACTTACTCTAACCAGGAGAGTGACACACCTTCGGGTCTTAGATCTTAATGAAACTTTAGGATATATTTTTAGGCATCAACAAATTAGCAAAGCTAAAGGCATACGGTCTAACGCTTCGGAAAAATCATATTACGGACGTTTATAGTCTTATTTTAAGAAAAATGTGAAAAAAGAGCTTCTCATTGAAATGTGACTAATTTAGTGTAGAAATATCCTAAATCAATTTCTAATAACTATAATAAAAGTAGAGAACACAAGCTTTAATTTGCTGTTTTCAGAATAAAAAATTAGTCATTAGAACCAAAGTTATGTTTGTTTAAAATTAAGAAATATAAGTGCACCGAAAATCATATAAATTCCAACCGCATATGTCTTAAACTTTGCTCATTTTTTTTTTTTACGTCTAAAAACATATCCTACAGTTTCATTAAGATCCAAGATCCGAAGGTGTGACACTCTTCTCGCAAGTGCTGCCGTAGATCGCAGCTGCGGCTCTACCACTCTTATACCTCGCACGATTGTGCGTAGTGAGGTATCTGATACTACGACCGATCAGGTACCCAGAATCAGAACGAATGCGCGCGAACTTCAAAAATTCGATAAGGGAGTGCGCATGTGCGAGTTACTCAGAAGCGGGAAATGCTAAATGTTTGAATTTTAAAATAGTATGCAAGTACTATTGCGTATATTAAGCAATACTAGATAGTATAGTATTGCTTCACTTTCTATAAAATTTTGTTTACTGTATGGAATCTAATTTTTTTTTTATTTTGATTTAATCCACTAATGGGACTCTTTCTTCTCTCTGGTCTCAAATTTAATATAAAAAACATTAATAGACATAGGTTTTTTCTTCAAATAAAATAAATAAATACTTTTTGTTACTTGAACACCTTTTTCCAACTGTATTAAAATAGTTTTTTTCTAATTCCATTGTTTATCAGTAAGTCATTTATTTTTAATATTACAAAACATTGTGCTTTTCTTATTCGTGAATTAGCATGTTTTCTTACTCCAGGTACATGACACACGTTTCAGCTACGAATTTATTATTATATTATTATTATATCATTAATATATTAATTAAAGTAAAACCCAAATATACCACTAATTGTAATTTGAAGGTCAGTTTATTTCGTTTCATTAAAAATAACTCATTCATCTTTAAGACAAGTAAAAGCTTGGATGGAAAAGCTTGATGGACATTATCCATCCTGAACATGTTAACAATGTAATAATGCTTAATAATATAATAGTTTGAATGGTCTATTACCATATTTTCATATTTATTTAGTACAGCAATAGAACTTTTATCTATTACTTTAGAAAATTTTAGAAATCAAAATTGAAATTAAATTGAATTGGAAACTACCATTTTGAGGCAAGGTAAAAGTACGTATCTAATATAAAAACTGAATTACACATAAAAATTCAATAAATTTTATTTCTAATAAATTAAAAATTTTATTAATTTTTCTCATACGTATTTGACATCAATTGACTTAGCATCTACTTTAATTTGTATTCAATAATGTTTAATAAAAATTATAAAATTAAAAATATATTTAACGAAATCTTTTTATACATTCAAAAAATAAAGATGGATCAATAGGTTCTAAGTTAATGGTTCTTTGGATTTTAGTTAATAGAAATTTATAAAATAATTCATTTGAACGCTTAACTATTAGATTGCAAAAGGAAAAGAATAGAATTAAAAAAAATTTCTTGTCACGAGTCAACTATAGTTCTCACAGTAGTCTAATAGTAAGAGCTAAAATAAAATGATTTACTCAATAAATGTACGTTTTAAAATATGTAAATATTAACCTACACAATAATTCTTAAAAATACATTTGTAATTTCACTTTAAATAGACCTTTTTTTAAATAAGATTTCAAAATTTTTTATAATTACATATTTGAAATGAAAATGAGTATGGCAATATAAAAATAATTATTAATTTTAAATACATACAAAATTTAAACGTTTTACTACTACTATAGCAAACAAGCGATTAAAAAATAAAAATTAAGATACATTTATCATAAAATTTAACATAAGAATTTTAGTCAACATGTAGAAAATTTTCAAAATATACTTTTATAAATGTTCAAAATAAAATATAAAGGTATACAGTATTTTTTACTGCAAATAATATTACCTATAAACTGAATTTACTCATCAGATTTATAATAAAGCAAGTACGATTTACTTACCAGTAAGTACTATTAAAATACTGAAAATCTAAATGTAGTCAATAGCCCAAAAAGTCAATTCAGTAAAAAAAATAATTTCGCACAAAGAATACTTTTCAAATTAGAAAATGAAGCGAATTTTTCCAAATTCACAAAAAAGTATCCACACAAAAACTTTGAGTACGCAATTAATTATTCATTATCACGACCCTTGTAACTTACCATTTACGTTACAAAACAGAATAAGAACCATAAAAAAAATGTTCACACGACCGCGCATCATGTGTAGGTGACTTTGTTTTGAAACGCATATAGAATTTCCAAGAAACGTTAGCGGAACAAGTACACATGCATGCATACGTCAACGGTCCTTTATCTCTAACGTACTCTACATAAGTACTTCTAAAAAACATAACCGTTGCAAAGTTAAGAAAATATTCAATCTTATTTATTCTTTAACAAAAGGTTAAGTTCAAAACTAATTAATTACTTTAAACAATCAAGAATTTGACTGTTAAAAAACTTACCTAAGCAGGTCCTTTGTTGAGATTCCGAGAATCTCTCCCTCGTAAACGCCGGCAAATATACTTTCGAACTTACAAAGTTTCTCTCTAAACGATCAGTTTATATGCAACTTTAATAAAAGTATAATGTTTGCACTCGCCTACATATCTCAGCACAAAATCTTAACTTGATGAAACATTAAAATTTCAATTCTCAATTCGTAACGTACAGCTACGTAGTTACCCAGATCTATCACACTGTTTAACAATTCATAAAAAACAAATGCAGCTAAAAACTTTACTTCTGCAAGCACGAAACGATAGCTAAGACTGTCTAATGAACAATAACTCGAAACAAATGAAATTCTTTATACTATACACAGATTTTGCCGGTAACTACCTGTTACTGCCAATCGAACTCGCGGGTGAATGCGCCTGGCGCCATGCAGCCGGATGGTCGAAATTCGCAGCTCTCGAAGACGCATCGAGATAGTGCGCATGCGCGGTTACAATCGAGGCGGGAAATGTTTGAATTTTGAAATTTTATTGTTTTACTAGTACACGGAGCATATGTGGTATTTTGTATCTATTAAAGAATACATATTATACTGATTCTATTTTATATGATAATGTAAATTCTAAAATAATTTTGACTTCTATTAAAATAATTAGGTTAATGCTTCTAGATAATTAATTTTGAATTTTGTTTTATTGAATTTATAAAATAACTATTTGAGAAAATTAATATTAAAAAAATAAAATAATTAGTTTAACTATATAATAATCTAATAATAAATCTGTTACACTTAAAGAAGTATAACAAAATTTTATTTTAATTTTAATCCATTAATTAATAAAAAAAATCGTGAAAAAATACCTGTTTAGACCAACTAGGTACATTATCTGAAACTTTTCGGTCATGGCTTATCACAGCCAAAAAATATTTAAATATTTAAAATATACATTATTTCCAAAACAGTAAACAATAAATGCGAGTAAAAATAAAAATTCCTTTCCATTCAACATGTATTTATTTATTTAACATATTTTCAAAACAGATATAGACTTTTTTTAAAATTGAAATGCAGACAAAAATAAAACGAAAGAAAAAAATAACACTTTAGCGTCGATCAAAAAGGTCTTCGATCAGATACAGGAATGCACGTGATAAATGCGCCAAGAAAAAGAGTACATAGCTCGAAGAAACTGCATTATTTCCTTATAGTGATTACATCTCTGGGTGAATTACAATAAGCTGTGACGGGAGTTCGCTCAACTTTCTTCACTTACAGCTGCAGGGGCTACACTTGCACTGAGCGCCCGAGCTCTTGCAAGTGCACTTATCTGAAATCAAAAAATCATCCAATTAAAAATTATCCCCAACAATCAAAACTAACAACAAACGCAATTATTAAAATTTACAGTGTAGCATTCCAACCGCGTGGAAACCATATAATCACCCGACAAAAATACACCGTTCTGCCTTAAAATTTCTCCGGCTCGCCCATCACATGCAGCGCGAGCGACGAAACCGAGCTAGTAAATTTTTTGTCGCCGGGAAAGGAAAAGGCACGCGACTTACGGGCGAGTATGACTGCATGTACGGCGAAGTCGAGTTAGCGGCAATAAGGACGGTGGGTACAAGCGCGCGGGCATCGCGCGCGGCCGTTGACCACGGGACAAAAGAAAAGTCGATCTCGCGCGCTATTCTCGGCGCTGGGCGAGGTTGGTTGCTGTGGTTGTGTATGGTGGGATAAAAATTTTACAGCGTTTGATCGTGTAATGTTTGGAATTTTTGTCGGAGAGTTGGAAGTTTTGTGAAATTTTCGAAATTGTGAAATATTTCGTATATTATGAGCAAAGGAAATGTCTTATAGAATATTTGGAAATTGACATTTTGCATGAAAAATTTGATTAGTTTCACGGTTTATAGATTTTTTGATAGTTATTGAACATATATTTTTTCTTTTATTGATTTGACAATTGTCTGTGAAGATATAAAAGATTGAAATGGGCGATACGGTTGCTTTTTACAATTATTGCCTTTGCAATTGTGAAGTCATCCGGATTTTTACAACTGCTATAACTTTCTGTTTAAATGCCGAATCCGAAAAAGAAAAAGTTCGTTAATAGAATAATTTATAAATATCTATAAACGGGAGAACATAAAATTTTTAGTACATAAATTGCGCAATCTTATTAAATAATTTCTATATATTATCCAATCCTACTGGAGGATTTCAAAAACATTTTAACAAATATTTCCTTTATTCAGAGACCTTTTCTAAGCACTGTAGATTTAAAATTCATAAGAGAAAATACCGCGCAATCACTACTTTTCAATAACTAGTCGAGCATTTAAATCCATAATCATTAGACCAGTAATAAACCTCATTTACCTCCGCACTGTCCATCGGTGCACTTACAGTTGTCACCGCAGCTGCAGTTCTGGCACTTGTCTGTAATAAAAAGAATAAAAAATGTTAATATCGAAACACCTCACCGATTACCATCACTACAATTTCCAAATAATTATTATCATTCCCTATAACGTTAAACTGTTAAAACAATTTAAAACCACTCTCATCGCTCTCAGTCGGCAAGGAAGTCTTTCATTCCACCCAATCGAGCCACTGTCAATTAATCTAACAACACACAATCATTAACCGCTTACATACTTTCACAGACTCGAGCCGATCTTATATTTACCTTATACCAAACCATATTCATTACCAAAAAAAACCTCTTTCAAACTTAGACACACTGCACGCAAAAACACAGCGACCGTTACGAACACACCTCTAATTCTGTTTTCCAGCTACTGCCAATTTCCTTGGGCGCTCTGCAATTACGGATCCTCCCGGCACTTCCCTCGTGTATTAAATCAATTAAGAAAGAAAGTGCAGCAAGTCATCAAAATATATATATACAAAGTCCACGCGGGCACACAGAGACATGACCGTTAGACATAAACTAACAGCGTGCAATTTCAGCTTTGGATACGCCTAATAATAAATATTACCGTCAGCGCTTCCTGATGCAAAAGGACAGCGTCGCTCTGCGAGAGTTTCGAGAGATTGGAAAAAGGTGTATAAAAAATTGCGAGGACGACTTTCCGGTAATGAAGGTGTGTTCGTATAGACTCGCCACGCGCGAGTTCCACGGAAATTCCCACGATATGCAGCTTCTTATACCCTGTGCTACGCGGGTTATATTGCATTCCTCGAGCGATTATTGCCTTTTACTCGCGCGTTCTTTTCTTGGTAGGTATATAGGGTTATTCCGTACGTATATGTATGCGTTGTGCAGAATAAGTGCGAAGTCGTGTATATGTAGCTTTGAGATAGTCAGTTTAATCGGATAGTGAGTTTTCGGATTTTTTTGATGTAGGGTAGAGTGTAGGTGAGGCTTGACAGGATGTACAGATAGAGGAGATAAGAGAGAAGTGGTAGTTGAAGGTATGGATTGTTGTTATTATTTCTGGTACAATTCTATTCTACTGGAAAATTTAATTTTTGTAAAATAATTTGAAACCAGATATTTTTACATTTGATGCGAGAATTTGGTTATTTTTAATTAAGTTTAGGTATCATTCGCAAAATAATTACAAAAGTGCTTTAAGTTTTGCTAAATAATTTTTTTTTTCGATAAAATTTTCAATAGTTTCAAATTTTATTCAAAATAGTAAGAATAATCTATACTTTTATCCAATTTATCGTTATTTTTTCTCTATTTTAACTTAATTATTCGTTCTAAAAATAACACTGAATAGTACAGACACTTTATGGAAATAGGTCTAATATCTTCCGGTGCAGTAATATTAATTCGTTTCTATGAAAGGAAAATGCGGAGAATTCAATTATAAGAGCGAAGAGAATAATGAAACTGAAGGTATGCGAACAATGCGGACATAGTTTTAGATTTTAATTGTATTTTAATTCCCTTTCCAAAGAATCATCTATATGAATGGAACGAATAATTTTTTCTTTTAAATTTTTAAGCAGTTTCATTCATTGCTTTTATTCAATGAGTACTTTACATCAACATTTTTTAATATTCTCAATAATAATCTTTATTTCAGTTCAATGGTTCATCAATTAATTGTTTTGTCAAATTAGAGGCCATAAAAACACATTAGCTTCCGATAGCCAACAATCTCACTTTAATACCGCCTTAATAAATAAAAAAAATATACGATAGAGTAAAAATGACTCCGTATCAACGTCAATAAAAGAAATCTTCATTGACACAGCGCACCTTGTTTATCTTAAACTTATCATGCAGTTTGAACGAATTTCTCGAGCTTCTTCTCCGGCTTTTTATACACCACGAATTTAAACTCATTCAGAAACAATAAAAGTTAACAAATTTATGAACTTTACGTTCTTCTACGTTTACTATCCATTAAAAATTTTCGAATAAAAAATTTAACTGCAATGATTTTATTAGCCTTGAAGCCTTAATTTTTTATTTTGAACGTGTATTTCTGTGTACACGTGACTCCTCTGGCGAATCGATCCGGCAAATTCCAGAGGCGCAATAGGCAACAATCAACTTGTACATTTGTCATTTTACACTTTACTATATTCCGGTATTAAACGTACCAAAGAAGGCCAAAGGATATAATTGACAATGACAGAGTATTAGACAATCGAATATCATTCATTATACATTACAAAAAGTTCGATAAAACAATTAAAATTTAAATTTTGCAGAATATTAATAATTTACGGATTAATTCAATCAAATGTTTTCATCGACAAGCTTAATAAATAAACACACATTTATCTAAATGAACAATAAAATATCCCAATTCATACATTTCGACATAACAAGCATACGATAGTTATCCAACCAACTACTCCCAACCAAACCAATCACTCCAAATTCCAAAATCCAAAACTAACTCCACTCTCACCATACACCTGCCTCTCCCGCCCACCCATCGTCCCCTTATCCACACTCACGACAATCTCCATCCCACATCCCAAAAACGCCAATCAAACCCAATAAAATCCAATCGATCCAACTCCGTACCCCGAGCCAATTGATCTCTCTGACTCACCCTTGCACTTGTCGCAGTCTGGTCCAGGCATCTTGCTTCGCTTTTTCTGCTCACCGAAGGTCTGACAATGTGTTGCTCGTAGGACGGCTCTGGGCTGACTCGACAACTCGGCCGGCGGCCCGACAATTTATCGATCCGGCAGCGCCGCCGGTTTCCTCTCCCACTCTTTGAGCGAGCGAGCGAGCTGTACTTACAGCGGCAAAAAGAAAAGGCTGTCAGGGCTGCGCTGCGTTTTTTGTGGATGCGCGCGAGGCCCAAAATCGCGCTGCGGTGAGATCGAGGCTGCGCGGAGCGGGTAGAGATCGGTTTTTGGGATTTTATGAGGATTTTTGGGGATTTTGGAGGTGGTTTCTTGATTGGGGATTTTTGAGGGGTTTTGCAAGTTGGTGGTTTTTGGAGGGGTTGTTGGGTGGAGGAATGTTGAGAGATGAGATTGATGAAGTTTTGATTTTTTTTTTTTGGCACCTAGATTGAGTCGCGATGAAAAGAAATTGATTAAAAAGCCTGGTTTTTGTAATATTTGGATTTTTATGTGATTTTCAAGAATTTATCACCTGAACTATGATTAAATGTCCTTGTGTATTTTAATAAATCCCAATGTTTATTTTAGTCAAGATATTACTTTAACAGATTGGGATATATTACACGATAAAAAGATTAGCGATATTCAATTGACAATTCTCAAAATTAAAATACATTGTTTTACTAAACATTAAGCAATACCTTTTAACAATGAAGGAATCATAAAATTTATTATATAAGTTTATTTAACTGACAGAAAAGGATTAGAAAGACCGGAGAAGGGATTTCAGCGAGGCTTAGGAGTCAATTATTAATATCTAAAAATAAAGTTCGACATTTCAATACATTTTCGAAAAAGTTACAAAAAAAGAAGACATTTTTTTATTATTTTTTACTATTTTTAATCGCTTACAATTTCAAAAAGAATTAATATTTTTCAATACTGAAAAACTTAAATTAAAGCTTTTTTATCTTTAACAAATAATTTGTAAAGTAGTTCAATCTATTTAAAACTATTATTAAATATATAAGTTGACGAAATAAAAATTATTTGTTTTAGAAATAATAAATAATGTATCGCAATTAGATATATGTTCTAGAATTGGCACAGATTTTTTCACACAATTAAGAACGAATAAGTAATCCTTGAATTGTGTTCAATTGATTACGTATTACATTGTAGTACTACATTGATTTTGTTGACCGGAAATAGTTCAGTTTTAAAATAAAACTAAATTACATTACTGCTAATAATTTACATTAAATTATAATTTTAGTAAAAAAAATTAATAAAAATTAAATATTTTGTAATATTAGCTATATATAATTTATTATAAAATTTGAAATTCTCGGATTTGTATCCACAAAAACTCAATTTAAATTATTAAAATAATATAATTCAATTTCATTAAATTTTATTAAATTTTCGAAAATAACTTTAATAAAATTAATAAAAAGATTGATCAAAAGTGATAAAAAAATTGATTAAAAGATTTGTAAAACTTAAATATAAAGTAAGTAGAGAGTATAATAAGAAAAAACAAATCTAGAAAAATAGACGGATATATTATTACTAGTCATACTCTATACTTACTTACTCTAGTAAATGCACGTATTTCGTGAAATGATTTTAGTCAATTTTTAGCTTGATAATTTTTTTCTTAAAATGTTTCTACTTCAACAGTTTAACCTAGAGGATTTCTTCAAGAACTTAAATGATTTCAAACTTAATTGCATCAATCAATTTTTTCATTCCGATTTACATATGCAAACGTGAAGTAATTACTTCAAATTATTATTAATAACTATCTTTTACAAGATCCTAAAAATAGTTGTATAAAAAATTTTCAATTTTATTTTCTACAATATAAAAACAGGTCTTATAATTTCCCGCGTAAAAAATTTACTGTTTCCGAAATATCAGAAATACATTGGGTGATACATCGCATATATATATTTTTATACATATTTATGTATTTTCAAGTTATGATATATATGTGCAAATGGTACATTTTTTTGTGCGGATTCATAAAGTAATTCACAAAAATTTTCTTAAAATGTCCCCGCTATTACGATATTTCCAAATAAATCCATATCATAATATATATCACAATATTGCTCGAAGCAAATTTTCTCCCATTAGCGTCCATGCATACAAGATTGACTCTATATCATTCGAAACCAATGCATAAAACTACCACGCGCCACCTGAAAACTTTCACGCTCATTAACATCTTTCTCATTGTAATCCAATCTTACACCTTAATCCCTCACAAGACATTACACCAAATTAATTAGGCGCATCGTCAGATTAGAAAAAGAAACGAACAAAACGCACTCTGCCTATATAGACACGACATATTAGACGTGGAAAGCTCCTTCCGAAAGGAGCAAGGCCGATGAAGCAACAGGAGCGTTGAATTTGGAGCGAGTTGTGTTTTGTCACGGGCAAAAAGAATCGTAAGACCGTTTCCTTTTTTTTTTCTACCTCGACCGAGCTATTGTCGCGGCCCGCGCGTGTTTCATGGTTCTCTTGTGATTTCTTTGCGTTGTGTTTGATTTCACTTTTTTGGACAGACGAAAATTCACGTGATGGATTTACGCGCCGACAGCGCCCACTTTTCCTTCCTTTTCCTCGGTGCTTGGACGCGCGGCTTTTGTGGACAAGGATATTTTTTTCCTTGGTGAAATGTATTAAACAGATCTTGAATTTTAAGAGGATGAATTGGTCCTGTAAACGAGAGTATATTCTTTAATTTGTTTATGGAAAAGAAAAATATTAAGTTTATGTATTATTTTTCTACTGACGTTTCCTAAAATATTTCCTGTATCCAGAGCCAGTATTACACAGTTACTACAATTTATTGTCTCGTCATCCTTAAAACAAGTCGGGACTCTAAACGGTTAATAACCGAAAGTTTTCTTGAATTTTTTTGCAATATCGTTAAAAGTAAATAAGAGTTTACTGTCAGTACTGTAAGTAATGCAGACTTACAAATTTTTGAAAGGTGTCAGTAATATTTTTTGTGCGGTGTTTTAAGAGAAAATCAATTAAAATATCGTTTTCAAAATCTCCGAAATCAATAAATAAGTACATTTTCAGTGGACAAACATAATTTTTGTTTTGGTTTAATGGAATCTTACAGATGTTATTCTTCACCTCTTTTAGGTAGATTAATTTGATTCAGGAATATTATGGAATATCAGAATTTCATTGCAGCTAAAATTTTAATTTAATCATATGTTCATTTGACGAACCAATACTGCCCTAAGGAAAAATCATTTTTTAGAAGATTTGACCTATTTTTTATTAAAATATGTCCACTTTCTTTGAATGATACTTTTACAATTTCCGTTTGTTTTTATATAAAATTTTTAGTTACAATTTTGTTAAATTATGTTACTTGAGCTTTAAAAAGCTTTCAAATATAATTTTATAAATAAAAAGACAAGCTTAATATATTTTATGCAAATAGTATTTATTATAAAATCCTTCCCTTATTACTGATATACATAAAATAATAACAAATAATAATATTATGTTCATAATAGCAACTTATGAAATTTGACATTTTAATTTAAAGCACTTTTATAATACTTCAGTTTACAAGTATTAATTTTTTTATTTCATCCAGCGATGTTACTTCTGGAATTCTTGTGCACCTAACAAGCACAGGTTGCTTTTTCGTCTTTAGATTTTGGTTCATCAGAGCAGTCTCCGCAGCATTTGCAGCCACCCTTGCATTGACAGGCCTTAGACGAATCTACAAAAAGCAATTGTAGAAATTATTAGTTTGAATTAATCATATTTATTTTATTTTTATTAAAATACAGTGGTGATATTTATAAAATTATTCCCAACAAAGAAATTTACTTACTTCCACAAGCTTCACAGCAATTACAGCTTTCAGCAGAGTTAGTCAATTCAACTACTACGCAGCAGGAATAGTCCTTACTATCTGACTTCGAGGGCTTGCAGTAACATTTTACAAGCGTGTCACCCTTGGAATTCTCAACTTTTACGGAACAGCAAGACTCTTGCCTATCGTCCTTTCGACAGCAACAACAGCATTTGCACTCCCCTCTGCACTTGCATGACTTGGATTTGTCTAAAATAATAAGATATATTAAATTACAAAAATTTTAAATATTTTTTTAATATAAAATCAAGTTTTGAATACAAAAATGTGCACACACCTCCACAAGCGCTGCAGCATTTGCAATCTCCACTTTTATCAGTACAGCAACAGTCTTTCTTTTTTCCATCTTTGCAGCAGTTGCAGCATTTGCACTCTCCTTCGCATTTACAATCTCTGGATTCATCTATTATAAATAAATTATCATGTAATTTTATGAAAATGTTTATAAGCCATTAGAAATAATATTATCTTTTTTGAATTTTAAAAAATTTACCTCCGCAAGCGCCGCAACATTTACAATCTTTTCCCTTTTCAGTGCAGCAGCAATCTTTCTTTTTTCCATCCTTGCAGCAGTCGCAGCATTTGCACTCCCCTTCGCATTTACAATCTCTGGATTCATCTATTATAAATAAATTATAATATAATTTTATGAAAGTGTTTGTAAGCATTTAGAAATAATATTATTTTTTTTAATTTTAAAAAATTTACCTCCGCAAGCACCGCAACATTTACAATCTTTTCCCTTTTTAG
>UELX01004898.1:0-15820 GCA_900480035.1 Eupelmus urozonus | reverse complement strand
GTGCAGTCCTAACGAACAGATAAAACGCTTTTTTATCTTTTTCATTGACACAGCTGCAATTTGTCGGAGGATTTCCTGTGACGTTACTTTTTCCGTGACGAAAATAAAACTATGATCCACAGAAGCGAATGCATTTCTAAATTTAGTCTCTATAAATTTAAATTTTATTTCCAATAAAAATGTTTTTCGAAAATATTATCAAATTATTTTAACCAATATTAAACAGACCAATAATTTATATTTAATAGAAATATTTTATGATCTACCGAAGCGAAAGCCAAAATGTCTGTTATTTGGCCATCGTCGTTTTTATATTTATTTCTGAATGTCACACTTTTTTAAAGCAAACAATTAGCCTTGTTGACAGTTTTCCTTCTCTTTACATAAGATTTTTTATCAAAAATCTGCTTGTCATTTGAATGTACTTACGCATTCTCTAAAGTTTTATATCCAATGTATTTAAAGTCAGGAATTTTTCCAGTAACTAATATTAGTACGTATTTTACAGAGGATCTGTTCTTTTTATTAATAAAATTTATATAAGTTTAAACATTTCTTATTAAATCTTTTTAAAGAACAAAACAGGCATTTTCTTTTATTTAAAATATTATATAATTAATTACTTTTATACTCCAAGCAAAAACACCTATTTGCTTTCTTAACATTGTATAAACATATCGTATCTTACGTATATTTACTAGTTTTTCATATTTAACATATTAAGAGCTAAACTCTCATAAAAGTTTTGTTTACTTTTACTGATGGCTGTCTCATTTTGGATCATCATTTTACATTAAGCACAACGATTTGTTCTTTCAATAGTTAAAATCGGAGTTTCCGGAACATTTAATTTTATAAAATAAAAAAAAAGAAATAAAAGAAAAATCCAGTTGATTTGGAAAATTCTTTAATGGTTTCATCGATAAAATTTAATGTTCACCGAGAACTTTTGCAAGCCCATTCAATAACTGAAAAGATTTTATGTTATAACGATAAAAATGGAGCATTTTACAGAAGCGAAACTCAATTAACAGATTTTAACAGATGTCCGCAAAAATTCTTCCTACCGAACAACCCCCAAGCAAAAAATTCAATCAAATCAAAAACGTGTCTTCTTTCCACCCAACTCCCCACCTTCCTTAACCCCCTACTAAACAACCCCCCAATCCATCACCGCGCCAAACTGCATCAACCTACTCTCGCTGACACAAGCGCAAAACCCGCGCACTAGCCCTCAACCCCAACCCTCTCTCCCATCCACCTCCCGCAGAAAAAGAGCCAGCCAAGACAGAGTAGCCTCTCAAGGGGTCAACTAGCCCCCCGCACAGCATATATATACCTTCGCTCAGACTCTCCACGTACACAGGGTACCTCGAGCGTCGCGTACGTGTCTGTCGCTCGCACTAGTCTATCGGGTTTCAAGGGGGAACGCGCGCGCGATGCGAGTGGGGACGCGCGCGCGCATAGGGCGAAGTGTACACGAAGCGCGCACGCACGAGGTGCGCTCTCCTTCGGGCTATACATCAGACGCCAGTCGTCCCGACGCCACGTGTGTCTCCGCACTGCGCTGCTCTGCTGCTGCTGCTGCTTGGCTTGTGTGTACGGGAAGGTTATAGATCGAGAGGATTGAGGAGAGAGAGAGAAAGGTCAGTGATCGCGTTGTTGTTTGTTGTTTGCGTGGGCGGACGAGATGTGCTGGACAAGCGTGTGAGTATGTATGCACTGGGAGGTTGCGCTTCCGGTGTGTATAGATGTTTTAGTTTAGTCGAGCGTGAACCAGTGGACTATTTGGCGAAATTGCACTATGTCGTGGTATGAACGCTCTAATTTGCTTTTAATGCGCTTTCGGCTGCGCCTCTTCGCTTTTACGATTTCCAGAGTTCGCTTCGCGGAGTGTGCATTAAAGCTAGTACTGTATACATTCGGTACTTTATTTTTAGCGCAGACCCGTTGTATTCCGTTTTGGAGTATAAGCCTGCTTGCCACTTGCGCGTGGAGAGGGTAAAAAAGTTAAAACGAGAATTCTATTGAAGCCAGCAAACCGAACTTCTGTATCTTACGTTAAACCGCGCTTGAAAACCTAAGTAACATAATATTTGCTTTCTCCTTTGGCAGAACCTCGAGCTACCGTATACAAAGTTAGAAATTCGAAAGTTTGTTGTTACTTACTCTACGGCCTGCGCATATACATCGCCAAAACGTTTATACATGCATACACACACCGAGTTTTCATTCATCCATTTGCCCAAGCGTGAGTATACACACAACGGAGAGTTTCTGCGATTTTTCCACAAATGTATTATCTCGGTGATATATAGACGCCGAAATGTGCGCGCGAGCAGGCGAGCTTGCCGCTCGGCGTGTACGTATCCTCTCGAGCGATAACAGAAATCTATCTGTTTCTTGATAATGCGCTTGGCATTCCGGTAATTATAAGAAGCTCTCGCGTTTCCATTCAAGCTTATACTTTACTGCTTCTTATCTGTGTATGTAGTTTAGCTTCTCAAATATTATGTATTATTGTGTCGTTAACACGTAAAAATTTGGAGAAACGTTCGTATATTTATACGTTTAACAATAACGATAAGATTTATGATTTCTGTATAGTTAAGAAAACTAGCTGCAAGTTTTGAATTTTGAAACTCCGAAGTCTGCATCCTCGTACACAGCCGGAGAAGCGCACAAAAACGTGATATTTGCTTTCTTCGATCGTTTTGGAATTCGGGAGCAATTTGCTCCCCTCCGCGTCTCAGCTCTCTTTTGCATTTTTTACGGGCCCTCGAATACCTGTGGCGAAACTTCACCTTATTGTGCCCTGCTAAATTATAAGCTCCGGCTGAATTTCTTTTCTCTCTCCTCCCGATTCATTCGCCTCGTTTTTTTTTTTTCACGGCGCGCAAGAAAAACGCGAAATTGAAGTGCTTCGAGTAGCGCCGTTCTGAGTATTTTATTGAAATAAAAGTTAGTTGCGAATAGTGCTGGGAAAAATAAATAATTGAATTCACGGGTTTAATATATGTTTGATGTAGTCCGGGGGTTATATATAGTTGGATGCAAAAGATTTATTGTCGACGTTTAGGAGATATATACTTTTATCTTCGGCTTTTCTTTTTCTACCCCGAGCAAAGGATTCTCTTGGTTGTCGTGTTCCTTTTCTGTCTCCGAACTTGATCTCTTTTAATACTTTTTCCATGTTCTAAGCCTCTTATGGCTATAACTCTTGGAGACGTTGAAAGAAACAAATAAATCACAATAATATGTAGATGCTTTGTCAAAATTGTGAATAAAATACATTTTGTCTGTACTAATATGAATTTGATCATAAATAATTGTTACGAAAACTGGAAACGGCAGAAAACATACAAACAAATTATGCATAAACTTTTATTATTTTATTAATGTTTAGTGATACTTAAAATTTGCATTAACCTGCATTTCGTACATTTTAAACTCCAATTAATTTGATCCTGGATATATTCGCATTTCTACATAACATCGTGCGTATAGATATACGTATATGTATAAATTAATATCGTATTACGAAAGGCTTTTAACACGTCAACATGTATCTCATTGATACGTGAATAATATGCAAATAATATTCTGCAAGCCTAGTATCTGCAGCCTTTGTTATTCGATAAATTATACCTAATTTAAACGCCAATAAATGAAAGTTATAACTACAATCGATGCATGAAATAACAAGTAAATTACAGAATTACATCAAATTTAAAAATACCTTAGCGTTAACTAACGTTAAAAATTATAAATATTATTAATAACAATTATTACTATTATTGATATAACATATTTTTATAATAGAATTACAAATGCTACCGTCTCTTATCCCTGAACGAAACACTGTATATACTTTAGCTAGAAACAGTAAAGCAAAAAATGTCAGATACTCATCATCCCCTTAATACCCCCGGCATCAACACGCATTAACTTTATTTAAAATTCCAATCCACTCTCTAAACCCCGCCAGCAGCCGACAAACAAAAAACCCACCTCTCACCAAGCAACACCTTAAAAAAAAAACCTTCTCACTCCCAAACATCACCGCCTCCATCTCACCCTTTGAATCCCACCTCCCTCAAAATATCCATTCACCTCCTCCGCCATCAAAGGCTCCTCTAAGCTCTCCTTTCTCTCCTCCGGCGCCTCCTCGTTAAACCCGTGCCAGGCCGTTATCAATAAACCGTCCCAAATCTCTCTCTCCCTCCGAAAAAGCCCACCCTCTACAAACACGCACTAAATAAAGCCTCTCGCGCTCGGCCAGCTCACCAATTGTCGCCTCTCCCTCTCTCCCTCAAGAATCGCTACATTATAAAGGACGCGTGGGTGCCACCCCCCCAGGAGAGTAGAGACATCCGCTGGAAATGAAAATTCTCCCCCTTTGGACATCGCGCACACACACACACACACACGTATATGTGTGCGCGTGCGCATCCGCCTCCCACCCTCGCTTGGCCGTCTTTCGCCACCCCCGCGCTAGCTGGTGGGCCACTAGTCGACCCAGTATACTCGCGGCTGCTCCACTAGCGCGTCGCGTTTCTCCTGCTCTTGTTTTTTCTTTTCTCCGTTTTCGCTGCGATCGCCGTTGCTTCGTGGGAGCTGCAGTGGCTAATGGAACGCGGGGCTTCGTTGTCTTAGCGCAGCGAGGCTGGAGGAGTAATATAGGATCGGGGTATGTAGAACGCGCGCGCGGACGGAGGGAGAGAGAAGACCGACCTTCACCCTTATTCGTGCAGCGCTCGTCCCGAGGCTAGTCCGTAAGGGATTCGAAAAGCTTTCTCGCTCTCTTTCTCGGGCTTCTTTTTTTTCTCTTTACGTGTTTTTTTCGCTTTCTACGCGCGCGCGCGTGTGTGGGTGTCTCTTTGCTCTCTGTGCGATGTCGATGTTCTTTTCTCGCGCTCGCGCGGGCCGCGCTTTAAACCGTTTGTCTTTGTGCTCTAGTTTTGGCTTGGTCTCGCTTTTTTCTTCGCTCCTCTGCGTCTTCTTGTTCTTCTCTTTTTGGGCAACCGTTTGCGCCTCTCTTTGTGTCTCGCGAGCTGCGTGCATTAGTCGTGAGAGAGCGAGCGCAGCTGGTTTTTTAAGGGGGGTGGGGGGAGAAAAACCTTTTAACGCGCGGCGTCGTTAACACGTAATTTTCGTTGTAACGTGTCAAGGCACTCTCTTTTGCTTTGTAAATGTTGTAACTGTGGTGACTGTTTTTAATCTGTGGGTTTGTTACTTGAATAATTTAGCTGGATGTTATTGTCGAGTGTTTGCTGAGAGTGCGAGTGCTGCTTTTGAAAGATATGAAAATTTTGTGGTTTGTGGAATATTTATTTGAATTTCAATTTAAAAATTGTGATGAAACGTATTTGGGAGATAACGAGATTTATGCAAAGTCTCTTTCTTTGATAATAAGTAAAAATGGAATAATTTTCGTGCTTTCGTAATGCTAGTGTATCATGAGATTTATAAAATTCGTTTTAGAACAATTTAATTAAAAACTCGAAACTGCCAGTGAAACAATTAACAGTGACGTTTTTATGTGCTTTATAAGAAGGGTAATAAAACCCTCGTGAAAATGGCTTTACGAGTTCAATATCATTTCCATAAAGTTTCTTAATTACTCTATTGATATTTTTATTAAAATAGTTTTATATAAATATCAATTAAGCTTTGGTTATTGGATACATTGTTAAAGCAGCGACCATGCAAATTACATAGAAAAGCTTTATAATAGCCTGCTTTATTAAAATTTAACCAATATTCCAATTTATTTGATTATCGTACATAACATATTCTTCGTTAAATGCACATTCATTTTATTATTATTAACGTTCTTATTTCATACAAAATTTATATGGATATTCTTTGTTAAAAAGAGAATAACAAAGCTAAATAATAAAAGCCAAAGTCAGGCGAATAAATTAATAATTAAACTCATTATTAACAAATTACTGTTTACTTATTTTACAAAAAAATCAGTGTATTATGCAATGTATTTCCATTATTTAATTGAATTATTTAAAAAGTTGAAATTTTTTAAAATTATAAATTTATATTACCACGATTTAAATATAATTAGCTTATAAATTATTTTCGTATGCGAAAGAATGTTACGTAATTTATATCAAATACATTCGGCACATAAAAAGTATAAAAAGAATCTCAATAAAAGGCCAGAACATCTTGTAAAACTACGGGAATCTAGTGATATAGCTTTCTCACAAAGAAACAGCACGAGGGCTGTTCGACCAGATATATCTCTATATTTCCACTGTTACTATCCTATTTGTTCCGAGACCGACGAAAGCTATTTCAGCCTTACATTCATCTATAAAAATTTTACAAGACGTATACTTTCGCGTCTATCGATTCACCTTCGTAATCATAAAACACAAAAAGAAACCCTGGCGAAATATTCTATTTTTATCATCCTACCTCCTTATCTTTATAAAAGCCCATACTAAATTATGCTCACAATTTTTCGGTATTTTGACATTCAAGCTTTAGAGCTAACGACCGGGAGCACGTAACAATTACTTCCAGGCCGTTTCTAAAGGTGAATGCCACCGAAGCCGAGGAAGCTGTTATCTTGATTGCCTATTGAATGTCACATATTCGCGCTGAGAATCGTTGAAACTGTTTTGTTGTGATAATCGTTAAACGTCCCGAGACAGCTATATCTGTAATAGGCGCACTTTTACGTGTCTATCAAATATCTATAAGTTCTTTTCGTTGTTGCTGCTAAAAGGTTGATTATATCGAATAGATTATAAATCGAATTTGCTTGGTAATGATTTAATTGCGGTAATTGATTAAAAGTGGAGTGAATAACAGGATAATTTTATAAATGTTTTCGATAATTCTTAATAATATTTCTAAAAATTTTCTATTGCTAAACTCTGTATCACTAAGTATTATATAAAATTCTGTCATATTATTTCAAGTTATATATCTACGGCCATTATCGAGCCTCGGAAAGATTATCATTAAAAAACTACTCCGCTTTCTCAACATTCCCAACGAAAAAAACTCCGACCGATAAAAAAACTCAGCTCTTAGCAACAATTCCCGATATCAACACAAATCCCTTATTTCCCCAGCAACCATCCAACCTGACGCTTTCCTCGAAAACTTGGAAATCCCCAGTCGCTCGTCCACCAATACCAACCCAATCCCAAGCGCAGTAAAACTAAAAATCTCTCCGCGAGCGCATCGGGCAACAAACAATTCAATTAACTTTATCCATCCCAGCCTGCGCTCGCGCGTAAACCGCAAACCATCCCGGCCAAGACATTTACTTCATAGACTCCGGCTTCGACTTTCCCGCTCCGGCATATATACACACGTGCGCGCTAAACGCGATTGGCCTCGATAAGCGGAATTAACGAGCGCGCTCAGGAGATAAGTCTCGGAAACAGTAGCGAGTCTCAGGGGCGGCGCGTGGGTGGATCGAGGCGAGAAGCCGCGCGCTCGTTGAAATTTATAGAATCCCGAGAGAGAGAGACGAGTGCGGAGCTCGCGTGAAATTACTCTAGCAGTAGACGGCTATACTAATCCTGAGCTACCTTTCAGCTGAAAATCGCCGAAATCGCGCGAATTCAGCTCGCTGCTCTAGCGATCGATTCGTCGAAGTAGGTGAAAAAAAAAGCGAGAGAGTAGGAGGAGGCGCGCTGGCTCGATCGAAAAGGCGCGGGGGTGGCTACATTACGTCTTTCTGAATTTTTCAGAACAAAAGGAGGAGGAGAGATGCCAGCGTAGTCTCCGCTGGCTGTGTATAGTTTCTGGGCTAACTTTGCTCCTCTCGGAGACGAAACTTTAAGCGCGAGCGTCGCTAGACGCTGAAGTTTAGACGCTAGTGTGCTGGAGAATGATAAATCGCGCGACCTGAGAAAGAGAGAGAGGGACTATTTCAGGGCTGCTTCTTGACACGTTGTTAGCGCGCGGCGTGTGTCAGTCCGCTGGCTTTTCGAGGGGGGGAAGATTGAGGATAAGGAAAACGCGAGGGAGTATCTGTAGAGCGATAGCAGAGCGATGCCGAGCCTCGTGGGCAGCGTCAGGAGCATCATAAGTGAGTGATGATTTTTTTTTTTTTATTAGAGAGAGATACGGAGTACACGAGAACTGAATACAACAGAGAAACGTTTATACATCGGTACAACACTGGACTATTTTTACACTGGATGTGTTACAAGAGTTGTTAGAGAGCTGAGGTTGCGGATAGACAGCACGGCTATCGAAATGTGTTTTAAATGATGTAGATGTAGATTAAGCATGGAAAATGTAGATATAATTAGAAAGTAATTGCTGAATGAATTTTTAGTTTTGAATATAGTATTGTAATGCTAATTAGCGCATACATAGAAACTAAGCATGCCACTTTACGTTCATCGACGTGAATGCAGTAAATTATTTGTTTCTAAGTCGGAGATGATTTCTCATAAGCTCTGGCATCCACAGCTATTTGATATTAGTTCGAGAACACACTAAACTTTCCTGAAATTGCCAAGTCTCCAATAATAGTTTCTCATAACTTTCGGCTCTGCAGTTTGCCAATAGTTTCAAGCGATTTCAATATCCACGTTAAATTCGCCATGGTATTTTGCTACTCGACCTTAATTATGCATTGATTTTCGATTTCACGCGTTTGCGGATTAAACAGCGTGAGATTATCTCTTTTGTTTAAAACTGTTTAGAATTTAACAGACTCAAAATATGAAGAGCAAATACAAAATTAAAAGTTTCATACCGCGGTAATAAATAAGATAATTTATTCCATTGAAAATGTACATTCATATAAACTTACACTGAGAGAAAAATCTTTAGAAAAATTGTAATATTGGTCAGAAAAGCAACCACGGACTTAAAAAGTCCAAGAAGCGGTATTAGAATGATTAGAAAAAAAAGTATTTTCTAAAATGTTTTCCCCAGGTACACAAAATACGATGTGATAACAACTATCTTAAACAAAACTACAATCAATTCCAACCCCAAAAGAAAAATCTCAAAACTAAAATTAATCACATAAAAAAAACCTCACTCTCCAATCAAGCCTCAACGAGCAAATATATAGGTCACCCACCGAGAAGCATAATCCCCTTAAACCTCCTCCGCCCGCGTTCATCGGCAATTAATCCAATCAGAATTTCCCCGCATATGAATTCCCTCGCTCCTCGCCAAAGGAACTTTTACGTTCGCCAGCTTTTAACGATCTTTTCGCATATTCATGAAGAGAGAGCCGGCCTCCATACAACCCACTCGAAGCGTTCGATGGACATAGGAACTCGAGCGGCGCCTAACCACCCCCGCACTGCAGCCGAGCATCGCGCTTTCCCTTTCTCTTTCTCTCCTTTAGCAATTTGGCATTTGAAATTCCCGTGAAGCGAGAGAGGAAGAGTCGCTGACCGGACGATGGCTCGGCGAGCTGGCAGGGGCCGCGGTAATCGAGTTTAAACTTCCGCGTAACGCGATAACGCAATCAAACTTCTTCAGCGCGTATAGCTCCCGATGCTGAGGAGGAAAATCGCTCTAGTTTGAAAATATTGCCCGGGTTTAGCGGCTTGTGCGTTCGGTTTAAAGAGCGTATTTTTCGTTCGTTTGTTCTCTCATAATGATGTAAAAAGTCGATTGGTTATCTATATTGCATTAACTTAATGCTGTTTGAAAGTTTATTTTTAGTACTATATCCTGTTTGATAAATCTTAACATGTTACTAAATAACTAATGACGATCAATCATTTGATTTCCGACTTTACGAGTATTATGATTTAATAAAGCGCAGCCTAACAATCACAAATGCATATAAAACGTTATATAAACGATAAATGAAAGTAAAAAATGACACTTAATCTCCGAGCTCGCTCGCTTTTAATCATCATTAAACCTAATTAGGAACCACTTTCAAAAAGAGCAACTAGAGAAAAAAAGAACTGATTCTGGGAACGTGCAAGAAGCCACATTCAATAGCGGTGATACGCACTCAAGTGACATTTATTAACACTGAGGGCCCGACAATCACTCTCAATTGAGCCTCAGCCCTATTAGTCACATAGGTCGTTTCATCCGGGGGGCCCTACTTGCCTTTTTGCGCCTCGCCGAGAGTCAGTTTTACGCGACACTTCGCCGCGAGATCAGTACACCCGCAGCTCGTTCAGGACAGCGCAATAGGAAGTAAAGAGGATAGTGCTAGTGCAGTGCTTTGGTTGATGCTGAATCTTTTTTTCGTTTTTTAAGTACGATACTTATGATTATTGCATGCTTTGTGAGAGTATAATATAAAGCGTTAGTTTTTGGTTGAGGCAAGTCTTTTGTGTAATTATTGTAATTGCTGTGTTTATTGTTAGAAATTTTTATATGAAAATGAGATGAGTTAAAATATTTTACTTTTGGATGGGTTTTGGGTTTGTTTTTAATTTTTAAGCAATAAATCGATATTTTATTTTATTCTTTATGTGTGTCTCTGCTGCAAGTAATAAAAGTACAATATATATTTCTTTTTAAAGTGGCTGTAAAATGTGTGTGGTGACATTTCCACTTTTATGGTATATGAAGAATGTGACTTTGTATTTAATTGCGAATGGTCCATAATGTCATATAACGTAATTAAATTCGTCAAGCTTTATAGCTTAATTAAAACTGAATTTTTCAAAAGTAGCGTGTAAAACTGTTCTTGTTTAATATATCATTATAATATTTACTCACACTACAAATTATTAGATATCACTGTTTTTCATGATAATACCATTGTTATAATTTCAAAATAAATATATTCAATTTTATGAATAATACATTATCGTAATATTTATGAGTGTAAGTAGTGTTGCTTATGACTAATACTAAAGAAATTATAAATCACAATAGAATTTTCTTATCATTTATAAGCTGAAATTGAACTTTTATTTAGAAATGGCAATAACGTAAACAAGGTACCAATCAAAGATTGATTCTTGAAACTAAAAATATAAAATTAGATACATTCTGAAGGTATTTGATTTTACGTAATTAACTAATTCGAGATTATTTTAATATTAAGATTGAATGAACCCAGTACTTTGGTTATATGCGCTACACTAAAAATGCCATAAAAACAAACTGGTTTAAAATAAAGTATACATTAAAAAATACACTTTTTGTCCTAATTATTGTATAAAAGAGAATTAAAGCTTTTAGCATAATTTAAATTTTCTCATGCATTTATCAATTCTTTTATAATAATTACTAAATAAATCTAAGCATTTTCAAAACTCGGTCAACGATTAATATTAGATTAAAGTGAAAGGCTTGCATTAAAATAAGTCCAAAACCACTCGGGGAATGTACAAAACTGGGTCAATCGTGTTTCCAAGCCATTACGGAGCATCAAAGTTTTAGAGTATTCTCTTCGCCAGTACCATCGCAAACATTTATAATAAGCACATCCGCTCGCTCCATCAACATTACAAATTCTCGCTTATGCGAAAAGCCAAACTACAAACCTAAATCATAAAACTACACTCATTCCTCAAAACCTCCACAGATAAAAAAAAAACTACTTATACAAAGAATTCTCCAATCTCAAGACTTTCTCGAACTGCATTCCAGAGCAGCAACTCACTCCTCTACCTCACTAATCTAAATCCCCGCACAAAGAATACAAATCCCGACTCTCTTACTCCCAATAAATCATCAGCCTACAGTCCAGCATGAATCAACGCTTCCACACATATCTCCGAAAAACAGCAACTCCGCAAGCCTCTTATCTAACTCGCTTCAAATACACTCCGGCTAATTATCCTGTGTACATTTAATTTTCAGGCTCGGCGATCGCGCGAGTCGAGAGCGACGGGGCTAATCGTCTGGCTGGAGTCGGGCTTTCGGAGCTGAGTGGCGGCGGCAGCGGCGGGGGTGGAATCCTGGACCAGTCGACGACGAGGATAGAGGGAGCCGAGGACGCAGTCGCGAAAACCGCCAACTACAGCGTTATGGATCAGGCGGGGGCGCAGCCAGCCATGATTAAGGACGCCGACTACGTCGTAGGTTAGTACGGCTTTTTCGTTTGTTTGTTTCGTTGTTTTTAAGGGGGATTTGGGGGGAGAGGAGGGGGTTGGTTTTGAAGTTGGTGGGATAGCGGGAGGTGATTTTGGTGTTTTTTTGAGAAGAGGAGGATAGGATTGCTGGGAGGTGAGAGAAAGTGAGGTTCGAGGGTGGTTTAGTGGAGGATTTGCGATGAGTGTTTTAGAGGCTTTGTTTGGTTTGTTTTGCGATTATAATGGTAAGACAGATTTTGTTTTCTTTATTGTTTACGTTTGTGGTTGGAGGATTTATGGCGTGATTGATGGTCGGACTGAATTATCGTTTTTATTAGTCTCCCAGCAATTCATTTTGTTTTTATAGATATAAGAATTTTAACTTAATTTTTGTAACCTTTGAAGAGAGAATTTCTATTTAAAAAACAATGGAAAACTAACTTAAATAATTACTGATACACTTAAAAAAAAATTTTATTTGTTATTTTTCTCATAGTCTCAATATTAAGCGATAATTGTTTGAATTGTTTGAATTATTTTTTGTAATATTCGAACCAGTAATAGTTATAATAGTTAGTAATAGTTATTGCAAAATTTAATATTTTGAAATAATTAAAATACGAAGTACTTTCTGTATGTTTTCATTTTCACCATAGATTTCTTTAAATTAATTAAATATATTTATTATAAAAATATAGTTTAAAAATACATTTATAATTGATTCAGCAGTTACCTTTTCTAAAGTTAACAATTTATTTAAATTAAATAACTATTTAAAATATTATCCAATCATTAAATTCTTTATATTCTGATGGGAAAATTTATACTTGTTGATTGCAGTTAATAACCATTCACTTTAAAGCATATAAATTTTCTACTAATAATAAAATATTTATCTCAGTACGAAGGTTTGATTATTGATAACGGATCGGAAAAATAAAACTTTCGCAACAATATGTTTTATAACAAGCGCCTCGATTCCCGCGCATTGCCTAACGATAAGTTACAAGCAGCTTTGCCTGTCTTAAAAGAAAAAAAAAACAAAAAAATTAATTTTCCGGTGTCAGTAACAGCAGTACTTATATAGATATCGTTGCGGCGTTGAGAACAAAAGGCTCGTTGGGAATGAAGAGCGAAACATTAATAAGACCGTACACGATTGCTCGGGGCAAGGTGCTTTGTCATCGGAGCGCGCGCGATGCTTTAAGCTCACTAGGTCGCAACTGTCGTTCCCTGGGTTCGCTGAGAAATTGAAAACAGACATGAATAAGCCCTTTTTTGCCTTTAATTATTCATTTGGAAAACTCCCGTAAAACAGTAGTACACACGATTTCCATTACGTTGCTTATATATAAGAATATGAATAATGACTCTCTTTTTTCGCATCGAATTTCAGACGTCATCCTGCCGTCGCTCCTCATTGCACTGCTGTTCGTCGGCAATGCTGTCATCGTGTACGTCATTTTCCAATACAGAAAAAGGTGATTAATCAGAGCAAACAAAATGATAACCTTCTTCGCCTACTAACACTTTTCAACTCTCATTTTTAACTCATCTTTTTTCTTGCTTTGTTAATAAAAAAAGGATTGTGGACGATAATTTCAGAAAAACGCCAGCGGAGGCCAGAGGCGAGGAGCTCGCGCTAAGCGCGACGACGAACGGCGATCCTCAAGTTTGACTGTGGCTTCCCGGCACCGAGTACAATTAGATCTTAGAAAGTAAATCGCTCGGACGTCATCGAAAGGGCCCGATCGGCTCGCCGAAGAAGATGCAGCGAGACGGCCCAAAGCAACGACGCTTCTTTCTATTGTGTCAACGATTGATTCGACTCATTTTTATTCTGTAACTCTCATACTCACACACTCATCCACTGCCAACGCAGTCACAAACTGTTGTAGAGCATTTAAAGGCGAATACCCTATGGCGTATTTCGCGACTGGATTATGAGATTAATTTTTTCTCCAGGATCTTTTTTTGTTTTTATACTCTAACGTATGAACACGAAGACTAAGGTGTAAGATATTAATCTGCCGAAAGAAATAAAAATAATAAGTGCAAAGGTTTTATTTGCTAATGTAAGTGTCGATTCAATGAATGTGCTACCGCGATCTTTGAAAAATCACGACTTTATGATGGATTGTAAAAAAGAAACAGAAAGATACATAATATAAATATATATATATTTCGTCCAAATTGTATTTAAGTTAAATAAACAAACGTTTTCATAAATGGTATTGTGTCTATTTGTATACTTATTTGGTACGAAGATGATGAAAAAACCTATATAAATTCGAAAAAATTTCTCCATTTTATGTAAAACTATGTACAAGTTCATTCTATATATAACTATTTTTAGAAATATTTCTGCAGAGGTTCGCCCAATATTTCTTCTAACGTTCGAACGGCATTTTGGGCATTTTTTTCCGTTACTTCATCTTCGTCCTCCAATAATTCAGCGAGGAATGGAACAGTCTCAGGTAACAAAGGCATAAAATCTTCCCCGAGTTTCCGCGCTATTTCCACCTTAAAATAAAAAGTATATTAAAATCTTTGAATTCAAAATTAAAAAAAAAAAATAATTTTAATGTAAAGTAATTTCGTACCAGTGCATTTAAAGCAACGTTCCTAACATATGGCTTAGAATGTCTTGTTTTTAATAAAATTTGATAAACTAATTGTTTGTGCAAAGAATCATCTGGAATCGCGCCAGCGAAAGATGCTATACAAGGAACAATAAATTCTTTTGCTCTCTTTTCATATTGATCTCTTGTGCCCAGCGTATTTTCTACTTGATCGACGATAGGCTGCATAAGAGTTTCAAATCTTTCTTGATTGACAAAATCGTGAGCGTCATAAGTAAAAACTCTCAGAAGTGTAAGCAATATTTCTTCAACTAACTCTATCCTACTGCCTTCATCTTCAAGAGTGGTTTCATGGGGTTCACTATTACATGTCAGAATATTGTTTCCACTTAGCAAAGAAGCTGCATGTTTTAAGAAATGTCCAGCAAATAATACGAATAAAGATTTAAGACATTCTGCTATATTTGCTGATAATCTAAAATTAATAAAAAATTCAATAGAGAATAATTAGTAATAAATAATATGTATAATCACACAATAAAATAAAAATTTTTATAGTTTAATTTTTTATTAAAAATTGAAAATTGTACCTGTAGAACGTAATATTTCTTTGCTTACGATGTGGATTTCTCGCGGCCCAATCGTAGAGCCTGTAATACAATGGTCGGAAAGTAGCTTCGCTTAGCTTCAAAACGAGAGCGACCAGCGCTTTACTTGCACTTTCCTCGACATTCGTAACGTCGGCCAAAGTAGCCTCTCCATCCACTTCCATTTCACTTTTGCTGATCGTCACTTCTTCGCGGAACTGGAGAACCTTTAAAAAGAAGGTCGCCAAGTCGGAAATTTGGTTGCTAAGTTCAGACGACTGAACACTGCTAAAAGACTCTGCCAGAATATTCATAAGCGGAGGGATCCATTGGTAAGATTTGTTAGTTAACAAAGTATCGTATGTTTTGTTAACAGCTGGTAATAAAACTCTTAACGGAATAGAGCTCGATAATTTTTGTGATGTTGCCTTTAATCGAGAAACTACTGGTCCAATCTGCGTACAGAAAAAGTTTATTATTATCAATATTGTTTAAATAATCTTTCAAGAATTTTCTTTAAAAACTTACTTTCGGATGTTCAGAATCAGTGTACAGGAAATTCAATCTTGCAAGCTCGTACAAAAGTTGATCAAGATAAAGCGACAGAAAGTTACCGACCGATTCGACGATTTTTTGCAGCGAACTT
>UELX01004897.1:0-15820 GCA_900480035.1 Eupelmus urozonus | reverse complement strand
ATTAAACTAAGAATTAATTATCTGGTGTAAAGCCTCTGTGTAAAGCTAAAATGTGCTCAATATCACTGGTACCATTTTTATTATTCATCTTAATAAAATTACCTCAGTAATATCTATTTATTTGTATCAATTATGGAAGTGTATCTCAATGAAAAAAAAATTTAAATACTAAATGAATGTTTTGTAATAATTTAGGCTATATTATGAATGTAATGAAAATTAAAAAAAAAAAAATAATAATTTGAGAAATTTTCTACAAACTTATTGAAGTGTGCCATTTAAGTTTTTGACAATATGAGATCAAATCATAAATTTTTAAAAATTACTTTAAAATATTTATAAAGTCATTCTAATTAAACATCGAATAATTGCTCTAGCTTATAATTTATATAAGACAGTCTTTCTTCTACAAACAATTTGATGTCGATTGGAACTTCTTCTTTATCATTTAATAGCCAGCGGCAAAAGTTTCTTTCTGAAACTAGCTCCGCTATCGATTCAGCAACATCGTTAGGAACGGTAAAATCAACTAACCGCGTGATTCGTGAAGCTGAAAATTAATTATAAATATAATCGATTTCTATTTTTTTGAAAATAACATAAACACTAATATTTTTTTACGTACTATTTTGTTTAAATGGTTTACCACGTCGAGCAACGTTTCTCCTCTTAATGGGAGATTGTATTACTGAAATTCGACTTAATATTGTAATTGATTTTTCA
The DNA here is from genome assembly GCA_900480035.1 of Eupelmus urozonus. NCBI lineage: Eukaryota > Metazoa > Arthropoda > Insecta > Hymenoptera > Eupelmidae > Eupelmus > Eupelmus urozonus. The sequence continues at coordinate 15,097 of UELX01004897.1, read as the reverse complement.
CTCTCATTAGATGATTTGAATTTAATTAGTTTTTCTATAATACGGGCGGCTGAAAAATGCAAAACTTTTTATTTTATTATATACAAAAATAAATTTAAAGTCAATGATAATTCAATAATATATCATTACATTCACTTTTGGATAATACCTTGAAAATACCGTGTTATCCAAAGCTATTTTGTGTAAATACATATTAAATATATAATTTTTTTGTATATACATATCAAAATAATAAATGAATATTATTGTTTTTATTTATCATATGTACATACCACCAATACGAAAAAGTCTTCCTTTTTTAGGAAAATTATAATTCTTTATTTGTGTCTTCGGGGTTTCCACTAAAGTAGCTTTGAATTTAACGGTTTTATCGATTCCAATTGAATTTGTTTTTGTTTCATCCTTGTCTAAAAAAATGTATGTAAAGTTTTATTTATTTACTCCTTTTTGCATTATTCCATAAATTTGATATGCATGAAGATTAGTTTTATATTGAAATTTAGATAATCATGAAAATTAAAATTTTTTATTAGTAAGCTGTTAAATAATTTTCACCTTTTTGTAATTTATATGTTTCTTCATTTGAGTTCATTTGACTATTTGATGATTGTTCTAAACAATTTGAAATTGTTAATTTGCTATCCTTGGGCATTTTTATATTCAATATTTTAATTATTGGATCTATTTTAAAAATAATATTTAAATTATTAATTTTTGTGTAACATTTAAATACAGTGCAGTAAAGAAATATTTAAATAAAAATTATTTAACTAATAATAAATTGTTCTAATATTTATAAAGTTATCTTAGCTTATTTGAAAACAGCCAGTTTTGTTAAATAATTTTTTTAAGTTTTTATAAATTATTAACAAAAATCTGTTACCGCCATAAAAGAATATACTTATATTATGTGCATTTCTAATAAATTACGGTAAAGAGCATAAGTAATAGTGCGTATAAATAAGTTTTCAGTTTATAGGTGGTTGGAAAAAGATTTTGTAATATATTTTTCTAATATTAAACTTTTACTTTTTACTCTCATCACGTCGCGAATAACGATCTCATGTACGTAACATAACCTTAAAGGCAACGACTAATATGTAATATATCCTTCCATTTTTTAAATATATTTTAAATAATGGATTATAAAAGTTATTTGAAATCATTAACAAACCTGTGTTACCATTTGTCAGCTTTCACCATAACAATTATTCATTATAAATTCTTCTTGCTCCGAATATCACGTGTGTGAGTGTAATGCTCTCAAAAAAATGAAATCACATCTAACTTTACAGTTCTGAACTCATCGAACGATAAATTACATATTATAACGTACATTTTGAGAATATACTATTATCTCGCACGATCTTAATAGTTTGTTTATTACAGAAAGAAAACAGAGAAAAAGATTTCCAAGTATATCGGCTGCAATCCGAAAATCGTCTGTTACTGCTTGACAATCGACCTGAACTGCTGTTTACATTTAAGATTCTAGAGGATGGTAACAGAAAGCGCGCGAACGTTCGAAATTCGTGTTGTTTTGGAACGCCTTAATCAATTTTGTAAATAAATTATATAAACAAACATTGACTTATATAATTAAAAGTATAAAATTGTTTAATAAATAATTTTGAAAATATTTCTTATTTAAAATAATGAAAAATGCATAATTGTTGTTTTTTTTTATCTAATTTATGATTTATGCCAATACTTTTCTGTATTTTTAAATGTTCGTTGCCATAATAAAACTTATTTGCGTACTATTGAATAATACATATTAAGCTACTAATAATTAGAATTTAAATTATAGAACAGCTGTCCAACTGATCTTTTGTTCAAATCAATCTAAACCACGCAATCACAAACTTAATTCCTTCCATCACCCTGACAATCGCGGAAACCACCAGCGACTGATAAATTTATCGCTAATTGCAAAAGACGCGGATAACACGCGCAATAAAGTGAAATAATCCTGAAATTAACGCTGCTATCTCGCCCGGCCGCGCCGACCGTTAATTTCGTCTAGCAGAAGGTCAAAAGGGCAAACTGCCAAGCGAGAAAAGTTCGTCGATCAAATCCGAATCCATAATCCGCGCGCGATGGACGCTAGTTGTTTGCAGCTCGCGGTTCGCGTAATCAGATTAATCCGCTTATCCGCTGATTGATTGGGCAGTAGCCAGTGACGTCACGGCGATCCATCACCTAACGACCAATCGGGACGGGCTAATAAACATGGATAATGAAATGCAGGCAGGATTAGCAGGCGCGCGACGTGTACGTATACGCGGCGAAAAGTCGAGAGTCGAGATTTTCGCAGCCCGTAAAACTAGGAAATATGCGCGGCTATAAAACGCGACTCGAATTTCGCAGGCGGGATCGTCGGCGGCGGCGAGTGTCCGGGCTCGTAAAATTTTGATGAAGCACTTACGCCGGTGATACAACGCGGGCGCGCAGCCGGCTGCTGATGCTGGTGGGGCTCTTCTTTTTAAAAGAATAGCGGAACATAGCATCGTGGGTAATCGACAATTTTTTTTTATACGTCGCAACCGGTGTTGTAAAAACGGCGGGTGTATCTGACAGGGGTATAAAAGTAAGCTTTGGTAGTTGGATGTGTTTCGGTTGGATCTTGGTTACAGTTAATAGATCGGTATTTTTTTATTTTATTCGAAGGATTCTTGATGCTTACAAAACTGGGCTTAAATATTTTTTTCTCTTTTTTAATAAATCGAATAGTTTTTCGAATGAATCAATGATCTTTTACTTGATAATTAATAGCAATAAGCGCACATATTTCACGTATATTTATTGCATGATGAATAAAATCATGAAAATGTGGTACTGTTTGTGTAAATGTAAATTTTATAAGCATTGGTTAAATGTATTTTTAATTCAGTGACTATTTTTTATGGACTATTGTACAAATTCCTTCATGTAAAAAATTGTTCATAAATGAAAAATGTTTGATAAATGAATCTTTAATTACTAGATGAATTATAAGTAATTTGTATAAACTTATAAAAATAATATAATAAACATCATTTTAATTGAAAAATATTTGACTGATAAAAATACTGTAGATAATAAGTTACTATAAATAATATAAATAGTATGAAAGTGCTATGAAAGTCTAATATATTTGTGTGTAAATAAAAACGAAAAAAAATTTTCTCTACAAGATAAATATCTATTAATCATCAAAGTGGTGATTCACTACTACCACGGTTACAATTTAACGTTTCAGGTAAACTGTAAATGTATACATAACACCAACAACAGCACATCACTGATGCTGCATAGTAATGATCCTTGTCAAGCAGTGCTTCGTTAAATGCAACATCGTAAATTAATGCTCATCCAGGTACCGATAAATCACGTCATCAAAAGTTTGCGGTTTTACACGAGTTTCTGGACTAGTTGCATCAGAATCTCAGAACTGCAATTATGATGATAATCGTGTATAAATAATTACTTTGAAATCATTGACTCAATCTTATTATACGTTGTGAGAATTTATATGATACTTCTGTAAAAGATATTTGGATAAGGATAAAATAAAATGTATATCTATGTAAAATATAGTATTTATTGAATACTTAATTTTTGAATTATTATAATTCAGGAAATGTTTATGTATACATATATTTTGTGAAAATGTTTTGATTGAAATTTTAATGTTTATGATACCACCAGTGTATAAATAACGCTTGTATTTTAATCATATTTATTATACATTATTGTATAGTTAAAAAATAGTATACATTTTTATTATGTGCCTCAGCTGGACTTCATCTTACAGCATTATCTATAAAATTAATGCAAAATAATATTAAACCTTAAAACAAAATAAGTCTTACGCTCAATTCTAGCAGTTTAATTATTAATAATTCCATGCATATATAATTCCACGTATGCATATCGTTTATCACAGAAACTCTACGAGTTCCAATACATCATAAAATTTGCTGAAACACTTAATAATAAAAACCCCACATTCGCAGAATCGAAGCAGCTCCTCGTGTGTTTACAAACATTCCTCACATTTACCTCTATAAAACGGCCGCATCAAACCGTCAGTCAAAAAACACGCTTCGCGTCGCAGCATTGACATTGAAATTATACTGATTCGCCGGCTAAACATTTTGACAGATGCTTCGCGCACACGCGAACCGCTTCCTCGCTCGCTATATATATATACACATGCACACGCGCACGTGACTCGCGTGTCTACCATGAACGAACGGTCCATACTGGAAATTCTTGTGTATGCTTTTTTTGCGACTCGAAGAAGAGCCTCTACATGCTACTTTTAACATTGCGTAACGGAAATGCAAATCGACGGAATCCACGTGCTGAGCGCTAATTGCGGCTCGCTGGAAAGTATCGCTATTGTTAATTATAAAGCGTCCTCGCGCCGGGTAATCCCGCTGCGGTCGATCATCCGCGTCACGGAATCCCAGGGAGATCTTTTAGGAAAAAGTCTATATTTGGAGAGATGTTATTATTAGTCGTTTTGATTTTTCGTTTGATCGGTGTCGTTAATACTGCGTCATATGTCATTTTCAAGTGTCATTGTTATGAAAGTCTTTGAAGAGTGTACAAATCAGGCTAATGATAGGTGATGTATCGAAAATGAGTGTATTTTAATTACTTTTTAATACTCATTTTTACACTTGATATATGATAACGCAATGACTGGAACTACTGATTTTGTTGTATCTATAGCGATTGCAGATGATTGTTCCAATGTTAACTAACTGTCGAGAAAAGTTAATTGTTACAAGGAAAGATTTTTAGAAACGCAGACTTAATGGTAGATGTTTTTCTTTTTTATCACACAAAAGCGAATGTTTGTAAACATTTAGGTTTGCAATTCACTATGTTTGAATTGTGTATTATATTATATTATGTTAACAGTAAATTAAAAATAAATAAGTAATTAATAATACTGATTAAATTATAGTCAAATCATTCGTACAAAGTGAGTCATTCAAAGTTTACTGACAGCTTTTATCCTCGTGGAGTTCCTCGCTGAAGCTGCAGCACCACACCTCATAAATACACGCATGCATACTCGCACGAAACCGCAACGCTCTTGTATACCGTCTCGAGTCTCTAGTACTTGGTCAACACCACGTCATCCCTAACCCTGGAATTCACAGTCTCGTTGGAACCCGTGGCGTTGCCCTCTAAGTCGGTTGTCATCGTGTCTTGTCGTCCACTCTTCCAGAGTTTCAGCCTCTTTGTCACCTGCTCTCTTATTCCGCGTCTCGAGGCCAGCATCACCAGCCAAAGAACTGGTTGCACGGTCCTGCAGACCTTGAGCACGACGAGCTTGTTCAGGCAGGCGAGCACCGAGCCGAAGAACCAAGGCGCTCCCATGAACAGGTACAGCCTCAAAAAGAGAAAGTACTTCTTTCGCAGCAGGCTTTCCTGATTCTTCACAATGAGCTGCGTGCTCCTCTGGACTCGGATGATGTTGTAAGTGGTCATTACGAATAGAATATTGTTGAAGAAGAGCGTGCAGGCAGGAACAAGGAAGAAGTACATGTTGACGACGCTTTTGGGCCCGTTGGTGGCTTCCGTGAAGTCGGCTTTCAGCGGAGAATCTTTGGGTATCTGAGGAACGAACTCGAATATGGCAGCCACCAGAGTAGGCAACAGAGCTCCGATCCAGACTAGTATGCTGTAGATGGTAAGCTTCCGGTCTTCGTCATCACGATTTGCTGCTGCTGGAATCCAGGACAATCTGGTGATCATCAGCGTCATGTCGAAGCAGATGACGTTCAACCAGAAAACAGTGGCGTTGGTAAAGTACTGTAAAGTCAGCCAAAGTAAACGTGTGGCCACATCGCCAAAAGGACACTTGTTAACCTGACAGTAACCTAATAAAGTGAGGACTCCACCCAAGATCAGAAGGCAGACGTTATGCCTCAACACTGCTCGATTATACAGGTTCTTTTTGACCACGGGATGTGTGCAGTAAATAATTATGACTATGATGCAAGCGCAGAAGTGGACAATGTTGACGTACATGTAAGTCTGTGCCCCCCAGAATGTAACACCTCCTAAATCGTGGAACATCGCGTTCGGTTTTCTCGAGCACTCGACCAGGACTTCCGATTGGTTCGCCATTGCGTAAGAATAACGGATACTTCACTCGAAAGTCGGAATCGTTCCGAAACACTTGAACGTAATCCGAAAATAAACACTGAATCACTGCGTTCTTGCTTCATAGATACGATGTTGACGATTGTAACGTTTGCCACTTATGAAACTATACTTGCTAACTCTGCAGCAAATAAAATCGCCGGCGCTCTTAAGTTCTCCAGCAAGCTTGTTTTTACCGGTGTACGCGGTGGACAACAGATGAATTCAGACTGCGCCGGACTAGGTGGACACCTTTGCCGACGCGTCTCCCACGGACTACTGCAAGCGGCGCGTTCTCTTTGTGTACGTGTAAAAAATATCATTACCCCCGACAGTGTATTCCGAGAAGCCCGCAGTCCGAGGTCGAAGGAAGTGTGGACTCTATTTTTCTGCATCATGTTTTTTTCTGTAATTGCCCCGACGACTAATAAGCCTGGTTTGTGTTGGTACGTATCGATAGTAGGAGGACGTGAAAAGAGGAAACTTCATTGTGCGCGCCGTGATTTTTTTTCCTTGCTAGGTAATAACGCGCTGACAAAACCCAGCCTGACGTTAGTGGCACGAGATAGCCCGAAGAACGTCATCTTACGCTCGCGTATGCGTGCCGGCTAGCTACGATTTCAATGAGCTGGGAATTGAAAAGCGTCGAGCGCACCGTAGAGTCTTAGTCATCGAGAAAGAGAGAAAGAGAGAGAGAGAGAGATAGAAAAGAGAGAGAGAGAGAAAGAGCTTCATTAACTTTCTGAAGTTCAACAGTACAAATCGATTAGCGGCTTTTTCTGTATCCTAAAGTGTGATACTAAAAAGTGCATTGTTGAAGGAGAAAAAATAAAAAATGTGTTTCATTCTCATTAATAAAATTATCCAAAGAATGATTTTTATTTTATTTTTGTTTCTATTTGATTGAAAAAATAATTAATATAGGCAAAATTTATCCGAATGAAGTAAAAGTATCAGTCAAATTTAGACAGAAGTCAAATTTATATGTTTACTTCTTTCAAGAATCGTCCACTAGATTTGAGTATCAAATTACTTAATTCAAGTAAATTACCTTTGAATAAATATATTTACTCGAATGCAGTAAATTATTTTCAGTTTTTTTCTTTTGTTTACACATTTTTGTAAATAAGATACGATTATTAATTAGCTTTTGATTTTATTATATAATAAATTTTAAATAAAATACATAACTTAATTAAACGTTCTACATATATTTAAAACCATTTTTTCATATGAATTAAAAATTTGTTTTAAAATACTTTGATTGTCATATAATTTTATAGATGAAGATTGGAACAATTATTTTAAATTACTATATTTTCAACTTGGCATTATCTGAATGCCGCTAATCGTTAAAAGATAATTTATTTCTACAATGTTAAGACAAAGTGCAGCTACTATTTTTTTCTTATCTATACGTAAAGCCGCGATAGCATTACAGCATAATTATACCTATGAAAAATAAGTGGTGTAAAAGTGCCATTCTTATTGCTGTTAGCAACTAAATTATTATTGATGAATCATTAGAATCTCTGCTACTTATGATTTACAGTTTTTTTTTTCAATACTCTCGAGAGCAGAACTCCTAAATTATCAATTAGCCTCTTCGTTATAAAAAAATTCGATAAGCGGTTGCATAGTATGAATAACAAATCAGCCTTTACATATTCATTATCACTTTAACGTTGAATCGACAATCTAATGAATAGTGTTTGTAAATACTACATTCTACTAATTTTCTATTCGCATGTACGGCAAGAAAATGATAGGTAAATCAACGAGACCAGAACGACGATGACAGAATAAAATCTTCTTCTTTCCGAGGCCCGAGAAAACCTGCCGGCGAGTTTCACGCTATAAAGGCATAAATCGCGCGGCATAAACCGAGCGGTGTAATGGCTCTTTGCACATGCAAATGCGTCGTGTAATGCACGCTTTTAGAATCGCGGCTCTCTGGAAGCGATTAGCATGCGACAACCATATGTCCTGCGGTACGGAAAGGTGATCAGCCGGTTTCCCCCGATCTGTGTAGGTGCTTCCCCGAAACATGAGCTGAATACTCGAGAAATTGCATTTTCAGTAGTTATTTGAAGGCTGCCGAAGATTCAACTTTTGAATTTTAATTAGAAATTTGTTAGATACACATGTAGTGCTATTTATGTAAAGTGTGATTAGTTTTTTTTTTAATTTTTAAGCAGATACTGCTTCGAAACAAATTGAAACATTTCTCGATTCTTAATTTATTCATAACATTATTAATTTTGTTTTGTTTATGTTTTAAAAAATAAAACTTAAATTAAAAATACCAATGCCCTTCTTTAAAATTTAAATGATGATATTATCTGCGCTACATTTTATCAGTTATTTCTTAATTATTCAATACTATTTATTACATCGATTCTAAACACAAAGGCTCTTATAATATATGATGAGCTCTTCTTTGCAGATATTTTTAAATTTTAAATTCGGGCGTACATACTCGTGTACTACATTCACAAAATAGAATATCTGTATATTACGAGAAAAATAAAATATTATTTTTTTCATTTCTTTTTTTAATTTATATCGTTTTTTATTAAAATTTATATTACTTGTAAAATCTAATTATTACACCAGAATTTAGGCAATATTTAAACAAGGAAAGAATATTAAATCATACTCACAGTTTAAAATCCCAAGAAAAGGTTGCTGACACTTTAGTAAATAATATATACTACCATTTCGGCTTAGGCGAAATTGAATAAGAAAAAAATTATTTAAATGAATATCTTTATTCTATTTAGAAACGTTTATTACGAATATTTATGTTATACATAGTACATGATGGTCGAACTTTTTAAGACTACTTCAAACGTGATTGTTAATAACAAAATATTCCGCCCTCTATAAAATGTTAGTATAAATTTTTTATTTGCAACTACATGCGACTTTTGTGAACTATTTAAATGCACTACATATTTCACAAAAATGAATCAATAATTTTCTTAACAAAAGTTTTCGTAACTACTGCGGATAAAGTTAATTTCAAAATCTAATCTTAAAATGTTGAATAAAAAACTGATTTTCCATAAAAACTCCGTTTAAATTCAAAATAGATGTAAATCTAATTTTTCTGTGTATGGGGAAAATTTGAATAAAAAATCATTATTTTGAAAGTAAAATTGTAATGCATAAAACACGACTTTAAACTATTTTTACATCCTAATGACCTAAACTTAAAATATTTTTATTTATAAAATATTAATAAACTAAATTTAAAAATAACCAAAATAAAAAATCTGCATTATTATTCTAATGTTTCTATTATGAAATGAATAAAAGTATTGTAAATAATTATTTCTTTTATGTGAATTAATAAAAAATTCGGGAATATTTGTTCACTATTTTGCACAATATATTAAACGAGAAGATCTTAAAATAAATATAAGGTAGACAAGTCTTATTGATCTCCGCGAACTATCCAAAGTTTATTCATCTGCCGACGTTTCGGACGTGCTAGTAACGTCCCTTATCAAGGCAGTTTAGCGAAAAACTGGAGATAAGGGACGTTACTAACACGACCGAAACGTCGGCAGATGAATAAACTTTGGATAGTTCGCGGATATCAATAGGGCTTGTCCACCTTATTTCAAATCTACACCACACGAACAATAAATTTAATCGAATTAAATTAAAATAAGTACAGTCGCTATAAAATAAGTATATATAACGATTGGCACGTGACTGCAGTAAAGATTCACAAGTATAGACAAACTAAACTACTGTTATCGGTTTCTGAATAACTGTTAATAGTCAAAAAAAGCAAGTCTCAAAATTAGCATACTATAAACCTGAGCTCAACGATTTACAAATTAAGTCGGTGAATTTATAAAAGTAGCATTGTATTCCATTCACTCAATCCAAAAATTTCTTTTTCTTTCTTTCTATATAACTACCTAAATATCCTTAAAATAAAACGTTAAAAATATTTCTGATCAATTAACAATCAATAAATTCCGCTAAACTCCATCTCTCGCGCCACCCCGCAAATCCATCGCAATCAGCGCCACATAAAGCATCCACCCACAGATGCTTATGTACCGATCACTCCACAATAAAACCGCGCGAATTCTCAGTAAGCACTAGACAGAGCAACCGGCCGCGGCGCGTGAATCAGTGTCGCAAAGCGGCGCGGATTTTCCATGATTCCGTGCAGAGTAGACGAGGCAGCGTGCGCTCGGCGAAGAAAAAGAGACAGAGAGCCAGTGCGAGAGCGAGAGGTGGGAAAGCACCGCTCCGCGACTGTTTCTGGTATATGCCTCGTTAGTAAGTGGAGGATCGAACGAGCGGGCAATCGGACACACGAAAGAGTGTCGCTGACACGCCGCGGCCGCTGGCCCAAGATGTTGTCGTCGATCGGCGCGGCTTATCTCCTCGTCGCCGCGACAGCCTCCGTCAGTTGGTCTGCCGATGCCGCCAGGAGCAGTGTCAAGTGCTGCGAGGACGGCCTCCTGATTGGCGATGATCTCAGATGCGTGAGGGCAGATGAGGGGATCGGATATTGGAGGAATACCGGGGAGAGGTTCCAGTTGGAGCGTAACGACAGTAGAAGTGAAAATGTGTCGACCTGCTGTAAAGGTAGGTCGATGGAGTGCGCGGTTGTTGGGCTTTGTTTGGGACTGATTTGAGCAGTGGGTTTTAAAGATAGTGGTGGAGTTTGTTGCATACGGCTGTTAAGGAAGTGGTATTGTTTGTTGTGTTTATTGCGAGTGACATGGATTTTTTGGTCGAAGTTTGATTTTTTGTTGCGTGTGGGGAACGAAAATTCTGAATGGAACAACATCACATGTACGTCACATTATTTACATCACAGATTTAGGTATTTTTTGGGTGAATACATTAATGATAAAATGCTAATAGTTGGTACCATAGTATAACGGACACTCAAATTTACTCGTAGTGTGAACGGTCCTGATTTTATGAGGTGACAGTGTTGTTAATTAGGTGGAATTTTTCTGAATACTTCTAGTGGTTCATATATTTATAGCTTATTTGCAGATTGAAGTATCATTTATGTCAGGGTTACATTATTAAGTAAATGATTTATAAAGCTCAAAAAGCAATTTTTTATTACTTTAAAAGTTCAAAATATTTTAAATATTACAAAAGTTAATTATATTATGAAGTTTGTGCAATTGTTTAAACTTTCTTTTATAATTTTATTACCAATCCAGTTAGTAAGTTTTCTTCTAATTTCAATTAAAAATATAAATTTTCGTAAAATTATTAAAAAGCTAATTTGCGTCAATAATATTTATTTTCAAAAAATTAATTTTAAAGTATTCGGGAGCTACCAGCTAAGGTGTTAACATATTAACCTTTAAAAAGTACATTATCATTAAAATTAGCTTATATCTACTGTGAATAATCTTTATTTAGTATATTCATTGTCTTTATTTTTTTTTCTATCGTTTTCAATTAAAAGTAGAAAATGTATGTCTTTGTTTTCCGTTGTTCAATATAAAAGAACCAATTCGAGTTTATCTTTCATATCGAGCTAAATACCTATTCTTGAGGATACTAAGATAAACACCTAAGATTCCAGAAATTTCGTTTGTTTCCGCCATTAAATATACATCAGAATCTAATTAGAATTGTATTATTATTGGCTCTTAATGAGGCTGCATTTTAAACAGATTGATAGTTCACAAGTCCAAATATGATTTTTTTACAAGAAGTAATTAAAACTATTACTCAAATTTGAATAAACATAAAAATTATTATTATTACTTCTATAACTACTTATATACATATAAGTATTTTATAAATAAAATTTTATATAAACATATCACGAATTGTATTATTAAAATAAGCTGAACTTCAATTGTAATCGAATATTACTACATAATTATAGTTAATTAAATTTTAAAATTTAATACTTTTGCGCCTCTTGACCAGACAGAATTATTTCTTTTAAAGTGGTGTAAATAAAACGCTCCTTGATATAGAGAATACAGGAGCACATTTTTTTTATTTAATTTTCAATTTTTCGACGTTAAGTAACTATTTTCATGAAAAATCTGAATGTCACGTAATTATAATTTCAAGAAGTTCTCGAATTCTTATAAAAAATATTAATCACCTTAATATTGAAAAATTATAATTATATCGATTTTACAGAATTCAAAAATGTAAAAGCGAACCTCCTTTCTTTCGAGAAACTTCAACGAGAAGCAGTGTGCGTATACCACTTAAATAGACTTTTGTGCCATTCTTTACTCTGCACAAAATAGCCTTATCCTTGACCATAAATTTTAATAAAATTATTAAAAAGGAAGATTGTAAGAGAAAAATAGGTATAAACAAAGTTAAATCTAAACTTTTTATTAGATATGAATCCTATTATGAACATCAAAAATACCTTTGCTTGAAAAAAAAAACTAAAAGGATATGTGAACATTTTTCAAACATATAACGCATAAAGATGGAATATCAACTTCATTAATGCAATATTTATTGATAAAATCTGTGACGAGGAAAATAATGTTTCGTTGTAGAACACTGTATATTAATATGTTCCCAAACACTAACACTGCTGTTATTTTTTAGATGTCAACGGCACATTGCCCGCTGGAATGTCCACGCCAAACAGTTCTGCGTCACCCATTATCTGCATGGACTACCAGAAAAACGGTAGCCTGGTCTACCTGGACTGCTGGAGCATCAGCAGAAGATCCACCGATACAAAGTGCGACTCGCTTTTCACGTCACTTAACATATACGGTGCAACGATGATGATTTTCGCCAACATAGTTTACCTAGTGACTTACATAACAGTTTGTCTAATGTACATCTTATTGCCTGGCATTTGCCGACGGGCCTACGACAAGACTGTGTTATCCTTCGCGATTTCGCAGGCCTTACTTAGCATTTCAGTTATCACTTTGGGCCAATCGTTACTCTGCCACAAACCTCTTAGCAGAACGGTCCACTCTTTAATTGGACTATCGATCATGACTTGGACCATCAGCGGTGTCCTCTGGCTTCTGGTGATCAGCTTCGACGTGGCGTCGACCATCACCAAATTCCGTTGGGCGCCGTCCTCTAGTACAAAGGGTCGGGATGAGAATCACAAGTTTTGTCAGTATCTGAAGTGGGTGCTAAGAGGAACGCTATTACCCGTTACAACATCCGGGATTCTGGAATTCTCAACCTTGCCAGATGATAACATAGTTAAGCCAAACTTTCACAATGTATCTACCGTGAATTACCGGGTCATTGTTCATGTAGCCACTGTGCCAGTCATCGTGGCCATAGCCAGCAGTGTTCTGTTTATCTACACGACTGTGAAGATGCTGAACATTCAAAAGTCGACAAGCGTTGCTAACGAGAATCGCAAGAAGAGCGTGAAAGAGAAATACATGCTGTACTTGAAGCTGTATTTGCTCATGGATGCGCCGTATCTTACCGGAGCGCTCGGCTCGATATTCGAGGACCTCTGGATCTTAAAGTTCTGTAGGATGTTTCAGCCGATAATTATGATTTACGCCGTTTTACCGAGGAATGTTGTTTCCAGTACTTTCTGCTGTAAAAAGAAATCAAAAGATGAAATAAATCAGACTGCTAAGCCAAAGATTGAAAAAGAAACCAACGAGCATTGTTAAATGCTTTATAGTTTATTAAGATCCAATGTTTTAAAAAAGTACTCTTAAAGAGTGCCAATAACAAACTTAGAAATAGTGAGATATTTGTCTATAAGCTGTGCTTATATCTTATGCCTTAAGTTTTTGTAATAATCTTGCCGTAAATCATACATTAACTTTTTTTACGAATGTATATAATTTCGAAGTACATAAACAACTAAGCCATTGCTTTTTTTTTAGTCTTACTAGAAAAGTGTATGACCTTTGGGTCGCAAATCTTTATAAAACTTTGAAAAAGTCGTAATATAGAAAAAAGTCCTAGCCTTAGAGTTTAACACTGATTTCCAAAAAAGGGCACTCATGGATTTCCTGATTTTACTGATTTTGGTACACTATAACATTAAAATTTCTGTACATTATAGCTTTTATTCCTTATAAAAACTTCATTTTACTTTGATTATATGATTATAACTTAAAACTAACTTTATATAAATATGTAATTTTTAAATATAATATTTAATTTTACAGAACAGTATCGAAAACGAAAATTTAATAAAATTATCGACTCACTTACAAGACGTTAATCCAATTTCTAATAAAATTAAAATAAATAAAAAGATATCTTGATATCATCTAATTTAAATTTTAACTCGATTCTTAACAAATTTTGCATGATTATTTTATGTATGAATCATGTTTAAATAACACTACCCAACATCGATTATGCTGCAAAACAAAATACTCAAAAGACAAGCAAGGAAATTTTCGACTTTGCTTTATTTACTTTAGGACTATTGATGCTGCTGATGCAGAGAAGAATAATCTGAAAATATTCGAAAAGGATCTGTTCTTATGGATTAATAATTAATTATCAATGTTATTATTGATGCCAGCTTAAAATTAGTTTGCAATACTTATCTAATCTATGGAAACACCTGTATAATTTTTTTAGTAATATTGCCTATTATTTCTTGAATTTACAAGGATGTTGTAGCCATATAATACATGATTAATTTTGTTTATACTTAAATGATTGCTTTCATCATATGCTAGCACCTTAGCTGTTGGCAGGGACGGACATAAAGTAGTATTTAAAATACTGTATTTCAATTACTTGTATTTAAAATACTTTTTTTGAAATACTGAATTTAAAATACTGTTTTTGAAATACTGTATTTAAAGTACAGTATTTTAAATACGGTATTTTAAATACATTTGATACTTATTATTAAAAATATTTTAGTTTCGTTTAAAATAATA
Source organism: Eupelmus urozonus (assembly GCA_900480035.1). NCBI lineage: Eukaryota > Metazoa > Arthropoda > Insecta > Hymenoptera > Eupelmidae > Eupelmus > Eupelmus urozonus. The sequence continues at coordinate 68 of UELX01004897.1, read as the reverse complement.
GTACATTATGTGCCAAGGGCGATAAGTGGACCTTTATTGCCCGAGTGTGGAGTTTGCAGTATGAGTCG
>UELX01004896.1:0-15821 GCA_900480035.1 Eupelmus urozonus | reverse complement strand
CCCCCGCCGATGGACAGATCCTTATCCGTCTCTGTGTCGGCGGCTGTCGTCTGCAGCAGCAGCAGCGTGCGACGTTTCTTTTTCTGCTCCGCTCTCTGCTCTGCTCTCGCGGTGCTCTTTGTGCGTCGTCGCGTGCACGCCGAGAGCTGGATATGCGCGGCGCGGTATATACCTAGATGCCGGGGCTAAGATGTCGTCGCCGATGTCGTCGCCGATGTGTTTTACACAGCAAGCCGCGAGCGAGGCTTTTTAAAGCGAGGATCAAGGAAGGCGTGTGACTCATCGGTAGAAGGAGAGACCTGATATATCAGCTGCCTCTCTTTTATTTGGCTTTAGCTTTGCGCTGGATTAAGCTAAAGGAGAATGGCGAATAAATTAATGTTTCGAAAATTGAGTGTGTGATGGAATTTTAAAAATGGGAATTTCATGTAATGAGAAAGGTAATAGGATATACGCGCTTTTTATCCAACCAAGAGATTTCATTTCATGTGAGGCACTGAACTTTATATTTTACAAAATTGGTTATATAGTTTCATTTTGTTTATGAATGAATGTGATACTCTCCTAGTAAGTGTGGAAAACCAGTTCTTCTTAATTTTTACTTTTCTTATTAGTAATGACCATTTTTGAAAGTATATAAATATGACATAAAAATATTTGCAAAAGTAAAACAAATTTTTGACTTTATAAATTAAATTAACCTAAGGAGAAAAGATCAATAAGATATTAAAACCAATACATACGTATAACAAATGCACAAGTCTTTAAGTATAGTGTTCAATTATTTTCTAAAGAAAGGCACTTTCTAAAAAGTCAAAAACCTCAAGCACAAGAGGCCCAATTAAATTGTTTCACACACAGATCCCCCACTTGCACAAATCCCAGTCTCTCCGTTCCTTCCATTCGAGAGCAGAAACCATTAATTATAGCCAGCAAGCCAGGAGCGCGCAGCTCGATCGTTAATGCACAAAAGCGCGAATCACACTGTGATAGAAGACAGCGCGAGCGGCGACGTCGCGTAAAATAATAAATGAAAGCCGAAACGTTTCAATTAGGCATCCTCACAGCGTGATTCCATGCGCGCCGCTGGATTTCTCCGGGGAGGCCACCTCCAAGGCGTGCCCATGACGAATGGGGACATTATATATACGTGCCTTCGCGGGAGACGCGCGCATCCTTCCGCTCTTATGCATACGCACTCGCTCTGGCTTTGTATTTTCCAAATCGTCTTGGTGTTTTTGTCCGGGTTATTATTGCTGGCAATTGGCTATCGATCATTGAGTGTAATGAGCTATCGGGAGACGTGCTGGGACGAGAGCGAGTCGTTTGCGTCGCTCGAAGAATCGAATATATTACCGCTGCTTTCGATGCTTATGTTTGTTTATATATAGTGATTGGGTTTGTGAAAGAGCGAGGGCATACCGTTTCCGGCCGGTTTTTTAAACCTTATGTAACTCATAGAGCGTGATTTGTGTGCCTACTTACAGAGTCCCTCTACATGAATAATCACCTTTTTATTATCCTTATAAAAGTACATCCTGGCATCATTAAAAAAACGCTATCCTCGTCCATTGAATAAGCCCCCTGCAATCGATTGCGTAGTTCCAAGAAAGCCTCTCTCCTTCATATCCCCCTTATATGCAAAAAGGACGTCGTCAACCTGCAGCAGCTCTCGAGCGCACAATGCGCATGCAAACCAGCTCTCGATTCATATACACGATTTCCAATGAATGAGCCTGGCGCGCGACTTCTTGAAATCTCAGCATGGCTAGCTCGAGCTCGTACCTCGGACAAACCCTATGTAAGTATATATGAGGGGATAGCCGCAGAGTAGCCCGCGGTGCAGCGCGCGCGGCAATACAGGTAGCCCGCTTATTTTTCACTCTCCTTGGCCGCTTAATGGCCGGGATTAATATCTTGGCTGGCGCGTAACAAGACACTCGGCGTCCGTTCGCGGAGCAATAAGGCCCCGATTGTGCCGCGGCGGCCGACAAATTGGCCGGCATTATGCCGCTGTCTCGGCTTAATCAATTATGAGACTGCAGCCTGTATGAGATGTGTAAGTGTGTGTGAAGCCAAGAGGAAAGAAGACGTAGTCGCGGGAGCCTGCGCACAAGTGCGCAAGGAAGCGGGGAAAGCTGCGAGGCGAGCGAGAAAAAGCGAGGGCCACGCCTTGCTCCAGCTCTCGCGCGCGCGCTGGCTTGGCTTTCATTGATCTATAGGAGCGGAGATGTGTATTTTCGCGGCGGAGGAGTGCTAGCAGCAGCTTGCTAGATGAAGGATGGATTATTCGTTGCTGCTCCGAAATTTTTCTCCTTAGATGCGAGATATACAGAGGCTGAGTATATTGTTTCGTTTGCACGATGTAGTTTTAATATAGCAATTTACCGAGACGAGATTTAATATTTAGTTAGAGAAAAAGCAGTCGTTAACTCAGCGTAACTTCCTCAAAACTTTCATTTTCAATTTCTCTTTTTTCAATCGAAACCGTTCCCAAAAATGATCATGCTCTATTTTGACTCGAGCGCACACGTGCGTATTCAAAGTAATAAAATTGTTTTCACTCCAATCGTCTGTATACCCTCCCTTTATGCACCTCTCGCGCTCCTTTGTAAAAAGCCACTTCCTAGTATACGCGCTGCGTGAATGACTCTGCGAGCGAGCTCCTCCAGAAAAAAACGAGCTATAACCAGACAAAAAAAAAAGAAGAAGAAGAAGAAGAAGCAGTGGAGGGCGAGCTACAGTCGAGAACCGAGAAGCAGCACGCACCTATGAACTATTTATCAACGCGCGTTTAATGCAGTCCCGGGCGCGCGCGTCATAATGGGGCCCTCTTCTTCTTTTCTCGTCTGTGTATACAATGCTCCGAGAGGCGATCGCGTTTCCCATATACTGCGGACCCCCCGAAGAATGAGAATAAGACGTTGACACATGGGAGAGACCAGCGCAAGGATAAAAGGATGTGTGTGCCTTTGGCTCTTTTTTCTCGCTCTCTGGGTACCTATACATAACGGCGCCCAAATTTCGCCTTTTTTCCTTTTTCTTTTTTCGAGCACGTTAGATGATAAATCTGGTCAATTAAAAAATACTTGACTTTCATTCTGGGCTCGGCGATTCGCTAAGATTGGCTTTTTTGTCAGGATTTTTTGCGGATAAACGGTACTAGATTCTTTCGAAATGAGCGTATTTTAAATGTAATAAAGAGCACGCGCTCTCGGCTCTTAAAAACATGTTTTCGTGCTTCGAATTGAGATAGTAGCGTTACTTGATTGTATTAGATACCGGTTTTCAGAAGCACTGACTTTCAAATTGATTACTACTCTAGGTCTGGCTAAAACTATCGAGTAAGGAAATCTATTTCATATACATTTAATAAATTACAGATATACAGTTAAAGTTCAAACATAAGCACGCAAACGCTTTAAAATTACTTTCTGTGTATACCAATCCTAATTTTCACCCACATCTAAATTATATTTGCAATATCTAATAAAAAACATTTTCGAAGCACACTAATAAAGTTTTCACAATACTAGCACACTCGATGCCCCCCGAACAAGCCAGAAGAACCATCAATCAAAGCCAGCCTCAGAAATCTGAAAGCTCAGAAAGGAAAAAAAAAAGAAAGCATGAATCGCAATCTTTGTTTTAACACACGAGTTAAAGTTGAAGTTGGCAGTGCGAAAAAGTCGCTGTGGCCGGCGAGCTGTCAGTCGCGCGATCGTTACGTAATTAATGAGCGCAGAGCCCGGCACGACAGTAGCCCCTACGCGATATCTCTCGCGTCTTCGGGCGATTAATTGTACCGGCGTGCGCGAGCGCAATCAAAAGTTGCCAAACCTGTTGTGTGTGTGTGTGTGTGTGTGTCCACGACTGCTGCTACTTCTGCTGCTGCTTTGAATGCTGGTACACTCTTTGACGCAGGAGCGTGGCCCGTGACTAATGTGCCGTCCGCTCGTTATAAATACATCGCGGGACACTTGGACGATAAAGCAGAGGAGAGTGTGTGTATACGTGCTTTTGCGTTATTGATAAATTTTATTTTTCCCTTAAGCTAAAAAGCAATATAATCCAGAACGAAATTCCAGGAAGCGAGTAGGCGAAAGTGTACTAGGTAGTAATACTCTCGCTTAGGTATAACCTGCCCCTCGAGACAAAAACAAAAGGCAGCTCTCACGCAGCGAGAAAAAAACGTAGCGCATCGAGAAAAATCACCTCCTCCTCCTCTATAAGAGAGAGTTGGCATGATTCTCCTCCCTCCTCCGCGCAGCAGCGGAAGCATCCCGAAGGGAATTCGTTTAGCCGGCCGGTTAGGTTTTAAGGGGGGAGGGGGAGGGGGAGAGTTGCCCGCTATCTCGTCTAGTATAAAAGTAGTGCAGGCTCGCGATAAGCGAGAGAGTGAGAGAGAGAGAGAGAGAAAGAGCGAGGGGGACGACTGGCAATCCGATGCGCGTGCCAGATAAAGCCCCCTACGATCGTGCCGAGGGTCGCGATCGAATTATTCCTGGATCCGTGTATAGGGGAGAGCTGAGAGAGGGAGGGGGGAGGGGGGGGGATGAAAAGTCATTCGCGAATCAAATGCCCGGATTAAGGGACTAGCGGCACTTAATTGCCCGAAGCGCGCGCGGGCGCAATGCGTAGAAACCACTTGCGCGTGGCTAGTGACGTGTAATAGCCTGCGTTCTGCCAGGGGTGTATACGCGCGATGTGATGCTGCGCTGGCCGCTTGACCGCTTGCTAACGCGGCTCTTACGTTTTTTCTCTTTTCGAGGGGAGATGGCAAGAGGGCGTTCAGCTGCAAGTACCTACGATTTTTATTTCCAACAACATTTTATGTCTAATGTTATGCGAGACATTTTAACTTGTAATTGTAAAAGTTTCTGATATCTTCAAAGTGTTTTTTATTCATATAATACTTATTCAAGTATAACTTTTCAATTTTACTTAACCTGCAGTTGGAAGATATAAAAGACATCAAAAACATTATTTTAAAATTATAATTTAAAAACTAATTCATTAAAGTTCTTATAGAGACAGTATATATTAATCAATGATACAGGAGAATTATCTAGCACTAAAACGATAAAAATATTTAAATTGAAAATAAACATAATTAATTAAACTCACAACATGTCACTGTTCAATAACTTTAAAGCTACAACTACATTAATGAATATAAAAAATGAATAGTGCATTGATGATCGACGCTAAATAATGGTACGTGGTACTATAGACATTAACATCATTACGTTTTTAAACGAGTCTCTAGGAGAATGTAGGATGAAATATAAAATTTATGACATATAAATTTATATGTTTCATTCGATTTTATCTCTATGCATAATATAGGACATATACCTTAAACAGTTACATATTTTGAAACAAACTCTTATTAGCATAGCACATAACTACCCTATATCGATCTCGATCATAACACTGTCGCCACAAATAATACAAGTTTTACTATTTTAAATTTAGAGAGCGTACAAAATGATGAATTGTCACTCGATCTTCCCAGATACAAAATTAATGAACTCCAGCCAACAAAGAGCCAACAATCGAAAATTTTAATAAAGCCAGCAACTCTCCAAAAATCTCTTCCTTCAAAAGCTATCAATTCACGCGCCAGCCCCGTTTACACCGTCCAAATGACTCGAAAAGAAAACCATTATTGTCCCCCATTGAAACTCGTCCTCCCTCAAAAGAAGAAGAAGAAAAAAAAAAAAAAAAAATTCCCAAACACGCGTGAAAAAGTTTCTCCCAAAACTCTCCGCCCATCCACAATAGTCCTCCTCGCATCCCCAGAACCCGATCGAGACTCACACACGCGCTCTATAAATTTCCCCGAAGCCGCGTAAATAAATCAAGCAAAGGAGCAGCTCTTCGAGAGCATCGGCCGCGAAAAAATGGATGTGTATGCGCCCGCAAGCCGGACTATATATACGTATAGGCATAGAGGGCAGAGATATCGTAAGGTGCCTCAGCAGGGTTCCAAGCCCACCCATGGCTCCCTGGCTCTCTTCTCTCCCTCTGGAAAGGACACGCGAGTAAGCAGCGGGCGGCGCGTTTTCGCACTCTCATTGTCGGCCCCTGGTCCCGGGATTGCGGCATTGTGCGCCCCACTAGGACTCGTTAGCGCGGAACAATATCGGCGCACTTGACTCTTTTTCCCCGCAAAGAGCAGGTTGTGAGCTTCGCCGCTGAGACTAGGAAAAATCTGCTCGACTTTTTTTTCTCTAACGATTGTTCTCATAGGCTTTTATTCGCCGGTGATTTATCGATACTGATGAGTGGAGGAGTGAGACGTAGAGCTAGCTGTATTATGCAAAAGAGCTGGGAAAGCGAGTTGTTCGCTGAAACGATTTTCTTTACGGTCGGCGTTTGTTTTGATACGAGGAACCGTGCACTTTATTTTAGACAGCTTGCATAAACAGCTGCTTCTGGTTTGTTTCGCTTCTACAGGTGCTTGTGGCCGCGCGGTCTTTGTGAGCTCGGTTGCGTGAGAAAGAGGTGCTCGTAACTAAAATTGAAACAATTAAAAGACTATATATAATTTTTAAGAAGAGCGCATCTATATTATCCTACTCTATTGGTTCTTAAATGATATCCAGCCTCTATTAGCATCACCCTTTGAATCTATGAAAAAACGTGGCATCTCCCATCGCCAAAAGCCTTTAACCATAAACGCACTGCCGCCTAAAAGATAAAAGATCCATCCTCGGCAAGTATAGGCAGAGAGAGAGCGAGCGGCTCTTTATGGTCGGTATCATCCTCGCAACAATATCGCGCGGCACGCGACCGCGGCCATAAAAGCGCGCAAAAAGGAAGTAAATAATAAGGCAGCCAGAGCGTTTAGCATAATATCGCCATCCAACTCTCCGGGCGAGACCATTTCGGCAAATATATGGCGACACTTGACTCTCGGCCAGAGTCGGCTTGTATACGCGCTGAGAAGATAGCGAAGGTTCACACGGCTTTCTCGATCTCCTCTCGATAATAACTCACCATCGGCTAATTGAAATAGCCCGTGCGGTCCGCACCTTGAATAATTTTATTGGCAGTGGAAGACGCGCCTTTTATTGGCCGTGCCGAATCGTCCCGGCAAAACAGCGAGCGTTCACGGCTCTCATATTTTTCGGGGGAACGCACCCTGATGTTTTCAGTCTACATATATGCTGGCTCATGCTTGGGGAAGGGGGAGGAGGTACATGGCTTGAGCATGTGTGCGTGGGGCGCATAGTTTTCGTCGCAGCGGGAACGATGAGAATTTGATGGAAACTGGAAAATCGAGATTCGCTTCGCTCCTTCGCTGATTTATATAAATTCTGGCTTTTCCTTTCGACTTCGATTCTATTTAAATATTCGATATTGTAAGAATTCAAATTTAAACCTTTTATGACGGGACTCCGGAATTTGTCTAATGCTTAAAATATATAACAGCACATAACTATGAATAATATTGTTACTATATTATCGTAATATTGTTGAAATATTCTTGTAATGTTGTTGTAATGTCATTGCAATATTCTTTTAATATTGTTGTAATATCATTGCAATATTGTTGTAATATTGTTACAACAATACTGTAATATTGAAAGTATCAATATCGGTATTATAATGAACTAAACTATCATAAATTACCAAAACCTACCTAATCACTTCCAAAAAGCAGAGCCAGAAAATTAGTTGTCAATTAAACCTATGATGAACCATCCAGCAATTCAAATTGATCGATCTCGCCTCACCTTACAGAGCTAGACCCTGTAATTTCACGGGTAACCCAGTACCCATTATCTGCCTCGGAAAGCAAGCAAAGCGATCCGGCCCACGGAAGAAAAGATCTGGCCTGGTAACCTCGACTCTCGAGGCTCGATTTTTCATTTTGGAAAAGAGTCCCTCGAGGGAGAGGGGAAAATTCCTCGTCGTCGAGAATCCCGAGAAATAGTCAAAACAGAGAGCCCCACCCATCGTGAACTCGTCAGGGTAAACAGAAAGATATTCCCTTCCACATGTATCTATAGGTCCCTCTTCAAAAAATCATCCCTAGGGAGGGACGCGTGGCGCGCCAGTTTCGTAGGAGTGTACGCGCGTATTCATTTATTTTCTTGACCCATTGACGGTAGAGCAATAGAGAAATAAAAGTTAACTTGGTTAAAAAGACGGCTGAATTTATATTCTAATGATTAGAAATGGAGAATTCAGTAGCTACTTTCCGATAGATCAGAGCCAACCTAAATCACTCTAATTGTCGCGCTCGAGATAATCTCGAGCTGCTGCGCCAGATAAATCGGGCCTATTGACCCTATCTCTACCAGGAACTCATTTAGCTACTTACTTAACCCTCGAGCTAACCACTCCATACGCTTCATAAATCAATTATCGTATTTATTTTCATCGGGCGACGATGGCTATCTCAGCTGCTACGCGCGCACTGCCACCGTTATTGTAGTTCTACTCCCTCTCTCTCCCTTCTGTCGATTCCCTCCCCGAGAGAGAGAAGAAGACATTCGAAAAATCTGACTGATTTGCATTGGAATGGCGCGCTCGCTAACAAAGCGCTTAATTTTTAATGGCCCGCCGGCTATTCTAGATTATCAAGATCGAACTCTTATACCAATAATGTATCGGTCCGCATCTCAGGTGTCACGCTCAGATATACGTACATATAATCCTTCCGGAATTTCGCGTGTCACCGTGCGGGTTTCAAAGAGAAAGAAAAAAAAAAGAAAAAAAATTCATCGAGAACGCACACGCACGTTTTCGGCACAATGTCCGTCAAGGGGACAATGGAGGCGGTGTCTCGATACCGATCGATCTATACTATCCGTATATATAGTTGACCGCGCGCACGCATCGCTCCTCGATTAGTCTTGGCCGGCGCTGCTGGCATTGTACCTGCTCGAGCAGAGAGCGATAGAAGCGCACGTCAATGAGCCTGATATAGGCCCACACGTGTGCTCGCTTGGTCCAGAGAGCTCGAAAGGGCTCATAATGCGATATTATGCGCCGCCGCTCGAGAGCCACTTTGCGATCGGGCGTGTGTGTCATTGTTAGGACGAGAGGCACCTGAAGGCACCTTAAGTGATTTCTGACACGTCCCCGCGCGCAGCTTTCTTCTTTTGCTCTGTTATGTGCGCTCTGCACTGGCTCAGGCTGGGGGCGGGCCTGGAAAAATTGTAAATGAGATGAGGTAGCTCGGGATACGCATATGCGCATAAGGATCAGGTGCGCTCTAATGGCTTTATTTACCACTGGATTTTTCGCAAAGTTGCTTCTACGTAAATGTTGAATATTTTTTTGAGCATTCAACATTGATGGAGAAATTGAAAAAAATTATTCTTATGACTACAATCAGAATGCTAAAATGTATTCTAATTTAAATAGAAGAGTCACGCTGATGCGTTGAAAAAGAAAAACGTGTTAAACCATTTTAAAATATCTCGGGAGGCTTTTACGTTAATCCCTCGCAGGCGCAAAACGAGGATCACCGAATAAAAGCTGAATCATCATCGAGACAACCTGTCACCTTCGTCATGCCTAAAATATAGAAAAATTCTGTCAAAGTGCCCGGCGCGCAGCGAGTCACGCGGCTGCTGCATTCTCGCAGCGGAAAACGTCAAAAACCCAAGCAAGAAGGAAAGAAGCGAAAGAAGCGAAAAAAAGAGCTGAAACCGAATACGTCTCACTCGAGGCTTTGCTGTGTGCACGCGTCGTGAATATTTTCCTCTCGCCCTCGCTTGCGTCCCTTTCTCTTTAGAAACGGCGTCCGATACAAATGCATCCAGAGCGCGCGCGGCCAGGAACTCAACAATGGGAGCAGCTCCCTTATAGTTTGAGGCCCGCGGTTACCTCGTGTGCGCAAAGCTATGAGATGCGAGCGTGAAAAGGCGAGCCGCGCCCACGCGTGTGTATATACGTGCGAAGGAAATACTATCTGCGAGCTTCGCGGGCAGCGAGAGAAAGAAGAGATTCTCGCGGCTGGGAGTCTCTGAGCTTTTTGTCAGGAGAAAATGCGAATGCGTGCAACTGCAGCCTGATGCTCGCTGCGGACGAGCGCTGAATTAATGCTATGGATTAAGAGCGCGCAGAATAGGATGTTTTCAAGGCAAGTGATTTTTTTTGGCTCTGAGATTCTTTCTTCTTTCTATGTGCCACATGTAGAATCATTTATAATGACGAAATTAAAGTTTACATAAATCAGTTAAAAAGATTTATAGTGATTTTCATAAATTCTGGTTTTTAATTTGAATGACTATAATTTTATACTTATTAACAAAAAGTAAAATTTAAAAAAACACTTTTATATACAATTCTCTGGTTAATGATTTTAAAATTTATAATAACACTATTAGTTTCTTATTGTAAATCGATCAGATCGCAATTTAAAGCGCTTCACAATATTTTGTCACGCTTCCACTATTCTAAGCCTTTCGGCAAAGGAAATTAAAATTATTTCATCCCAAAGAGAATAATTGGAAAGAAAGCGCATAGATGCGTGTATAAGATAAATGGAGCAGTCTCCTCCAATATATCGCTTAAAATCTCGTACATACATTGTCAGATAAGATTGAGCGCAGAATCGAGCCAGGACGATTCATCAAAGCTCGCTGTACAAGCTCAAGTGAAATTATGCGCCGTAGGAAAAATACTTTTCGGTTAATTAAACGAAACACGTAAGGCTGGTAGGGCAGGTAGACGTCGAGAGTTCCTCGAATTTCCCCCTTATACCACGAACGAGCGAGCATTGCGCTAGTCGGACCATTAATTACGAAATTTATATTTCCCCGCGACTCAATTAAAAAGAGAGGAGCGAGCATTCCCAACCGCGAGCGCATGCCGAGTGTGCATCATAGAAAAATGACTTTAACGCTGCTGCTGCTTCTGCTGCTGCTCTGCTGCTGCTGCTGCTGCTGCTGAGGCTTTTTCACGATGACGATCTAATAAATTGCCCAGAGCTGACGCGGCCGAGCCGTTATTAATCAAGCGTATCTCGGGGGCTCGCCAAGAGAGAGAAAGAGAGAGAGAGTGAGAGAGATGGAAAGAAAGAAGAGGATGACAACCAGCGAGTGCGCGCGCGCGCCAGCGCGTTAGCTGTACAAAAACAATAAGTGCGAGGATGTACGAATGCGAGGGAGAGGAGAGAGTTGGGAGGACGAGTTCGAGCTCTGCGAGATGGGCCGTCGTGAGAAAGAGCAGGAGCTGCTCGTCTCAGTAAGCTCGCGGTGCTGTGTGCAGGAGATTCATTCGACTAAGCTGGATCTGCTTAACAATTTCAGCTTATATGTAAGCTATTATTTTATTTAGAATTTTTCTACTTTTTTGGATAGTTAGATTATCCAAGTAGCACAATTGGTTATTTTATCGAATTGGATGTAATTTTCTAAAATTTGAACTAGAAGAGGCTCTAAACGGGACGATAGGGGAACCTGCTGCAATATCTAGCTTTAGAATATTTCGAATTTCTATATCGATTTGCCCCTTGGATTTCATTATTCTCCAAGGACTTGCACGTAATTGTAGCTATAAAAGGATTTTTTCTATAAAAATCTAATACGATTATTCGTAATTCTGTATATAGTTTTTTTATACATCGCAATAACCAGAATCCGAACATTCTCAAAAAAATTTGGAAAAAAGCAGAATTTTGAAAAGGCGTTCGACCCTCACCCAATCCCTTCTAAATCCGACAGCCGAATCCCCTGATAAGAACCTATCCACGTGCAGGCCAGCAGCTAAACCAAACCCTCGGCATGAAATTACGCCCTCGCGTATAAACGAAGGATCCAGCCAAAGACCGCACGTCCAGCCGGTACTTCCAGAGTAAAAGCCCTTGCACGGGATATCACCGAGACAGTGGGGGGAAAAAGGCAAAAAAAGGTCTGCAGAAAGAGAGAGAGAGATATCTCTTTCTTTTCCATTTTTGTCGTGGGCGGCAAGGTAGGGACGATAGCTCGAAAATGAATCTGTCACTCCGCGCCTTCGACTTATCTCGAGGCACGAGCACTCGAGTTCTCTTTTCTCGGGCTCGGGAGAAAGAAGCTGAAGAAATCGCGGATCCCGCGAAATTGAAACGCCTGACCGCTCGCTTCTTTCGTCGGCAGCTATCCTAGCTTTCTTGATTGACGCAGTGATCTTTCGCTGGCTGCAGCTGGCTTAATCAGATTCCTCTTTCCACATTATGACGACGAGGGCCCTTTTTCTCGAATATTCCTCGATTCTAATGAGAAAGGGGACAATTCAATGTTGGCAAATTGAAACTTTAGGCATGATTGCTCTTTTCTTTTTAATGAAGAGTGGCGCAACTCTTTCCAGCTTCAAGATATTCTTCTATATATGCGACACTTAACGTCGACCTAATTTTAAAAGATTCTGCAGTTTTAAAGAAAATTTGGTGGATTTTATGGATTATTCATGCGATTGCGATAACCATTCCAGTGCAAATATATCGTTACTGCCCCCCGAGGGCTTTGAATTTTTCTCCATTGCTGGCGATGATGATTTTTTACTTTATTCACTGGAATATTCGAGAACGGCCGGTGTGTTCCAATATCCGAGGTAAACGTGCTGAAATTACTCTGTTGTATATCTACATCTTGATAAAGCAATCACGCTCCTTCTTCTATATTTCAGGGTTTTGAAACCTCCGTTTAGAAAATCATAGCGTGCAAAAATTTCATCACTCGCTCGGCATCGCCCTGAGCATTAACAATCCCATAATCAATGTCTACCCCACTGCAGCAGCCTTTCTATTCCCCTTCTCATTTTTAGCTAAAATAATGCAATATCATTCATAAACCGTAACAGTCCACTCACTTGCCCAAAAACTGTATCATCTCAAACCACATTCACTTCCAAAATCACCCAAAACGCTGCCTGCTAATCATCCCACACCCCCACCGCGCTAAACAAAAAAATTAAAATCAGCCAAGTACATACACAAAAGACTCGACATTCCAGAACTCTTAGGTATACTTACAGACATGCCAGGATGCAAATAAGCCCCTCATATACCCATAGAGAGAGAGAGAGAGAGAGAGAGTGGGCTTATACAGACGCATACACATATATATATATCCCTCCTCCCGCTCGCCTTTTTCTCTCGCTCGGGCAGCTCCACCCCCGGCCTCGGGCAACCATTGTATATATACTCCTCTCTGTTTCTGCCGCGCGGCAAGAACCTCGCGCGCGCACTGCACACTGCAGACATTGTGCAACCGACTGCGGGCCGCATGATGCATAAGTATATTAATAATAATAATAACGCGGCCAGCAGTGGCTCGCTCGGGGGATCCGCTCTCGCCTCTAATAATTATATAGCTCTACCCAGGCCGGGCGCAGCATCGCAGCCTCTGATAGCATCTTGCCCCGTGCGCCGTTTATACTGGGCCCATATAGTGCAGTTTCTCTCTGTGTCTGTGTGTGTGTCTGTGTATGTAGCGACCGAGGGGAGCATTTGTCACGATCGACTTTGCGCGCGAAAAGAGGCAGCCTGCTCCTTGTAGAGCTGGATAATGCGCGCGAGGAAACTCGCGCTGGGAATATATAGGCCCTATTGTCGGCCGGCAGCGGGATTCGCGTTAAGTAAGCGCTCGTTAGTTGCTCTATTGCCGTTTCTATATTCGCCGAGGACGACTGCGTGCGAGTAAGCTGCTCTCTCGCTGCACTCTCTGCACTTGTGCGCGGGGCTATATAACCTTAGGTTGCGCTTATACACTTCGTCTTTGTATATATTTGCGAAAGTGAAAGGCATTTTTTTCTTCATCATTATGATAAACGGCTCCGTTCATTCGTTTAGCCAGTGCGCCGTGCTTCTATCTATATACTTATAATGTATACGTAATGTTACAGCTAAATTCAAGCGCATTCACTTGGCAAGCTTGTTTATCAAAAGCGCATCCAGGCCATAATTCAAACGCAGAGCCGGCCGCGCTATCGAAAATAATAGCAGGATCTCGGCGCAACCCCCCGCAAAAAATCCACCTTCCTTTTTCCTCTCAACCAGAGCGCGGAATGCCGGCTATGTATGTAGGTAACAGAGCGCAGGAGCGCAGGAGAGGGTGTCCGAAAAAGGTTTTATCGCGCGGCTCGGCGTGTATACTTTCCGCCTCGATACAATATTTACGAGGCGATGCATCACCCGCGCGCGCGCGCGCTCTCGCCAACAATGGCTCATAACGGCCGACTTGTACCACCCCCGCGCGCTCCCATCGCACCCTCGCTTTTCGCCTCAGCTGCTATATATATACATATATCGCGTATATATCGGAACTTTGCGCCACCGATAAGCGACTTATCTGCGCCGAGCAGTATTCTTATACACGGCCCCTCGAGCGCGCGCCCGGCTTTTCACGAGGGAATCGAGCCCCCAACCCACCCCACCCCCGCAGAAGAGAGACCGGCTTATGACGTCTCTTGCCTGCCTGCGCGCGCTCTCTCTCTCTCTCTGCACCCTGAGATCCTCTTTTTCGACCTGCCTTATTGTTGAACGGATGCTGCAGCTTTTTTGCTCTTAGTAGTTTGTACTTTATTGAGGAATTTTTCAATAGCTGGATGTACGACAAACTTACAGAGAGTTATTTCATTATTAACAAAGTTAGCAACTTATTGCAATATGCCTTCCAAGTAGACATTTAACAAATTGCTCTAATTTTTCAGATTAAATTTTAAGGTTTTTACAAGCTTGTCCTCATTCTGATACAACAGAAATTCCATTATGAGGTTTATTATTATAAAAAATTCAAGAAATAATCTTTAAAGTTGCAGGTGACTAAAATGAGAAAAAGTAAAAATCTTGTCCCGAAGCATATAGACCATTGTCGGCGTCTCGGGTAGCCGCACGCTCGCGCTAATACGACTCTGCAGGGAGCAGATATCAGGCTCCAAATTGATTAATCGAATCATATTCATAGAAGCGAGTAAAATCGGCTCTCGGGCTTCTCACACCGCCCCCAGCCCTCCACTACTAGCCCACCCTGCCGAGTGAATCTAAAACATATTCGGCCGCCTAACGAAGCGGAATCTATATGTTTAGTCGATTTAGCCCGGCGGCTTCTCTCCCCCTATATATACGCATTGGCGCCTGCGAGAAGCCAAGCGTATACGCGCAGGCAGCAAGCAACCAAGTCGAACTATACAGCTCTCTCGCTCTCCCTGCGCGGCGCCTCTCGCGTTCGCTCTCACCCCTAAGTGCCAACAGAGTTATTTATATACGTGTGTATAGGGAGCGAGATCGCTGCTGTAGTTGCTGCTTTGGCTGGTGAATTTTCGTACTTTAGAGGGGGCTGATCGATGCCTGCGGTCGCTTCAGCGCGCAATCACGAGAGGAACTCTCTGCGGGAGATTGAATTAGCGCGCGGGGATCACACAATTGCGCTTCGCTTCGCTTCGCTTTGCCGCACGGATTTTCTTTCATTATTAATTCCGAGATATGAATTTTTGCTACTACGATTATGGAATTGTTGATTCTTGCTAGTTCCTTTATATTTTAAGCACTTTGGTTTTTTAACCTCGCACTGATATAAATATTTATATCAGCTCTTTTCTTAACTGTCACTTTCTTTTATTTTCTTTTAGTCGAAAGTTTCCAAAGTATTATAAAGAGAAACATTTAATTGTAGTTATACTGTATATTAAACTTTATTGAACTTTATCTATCGTTTTAATATTTATTCAGCTAAATCAGAGCCACTGGAAATTTCTCTAAATCCTTTGACTAACTGTTTTAAATCTTGCAAAAAAAAAAAAAAATTTGCAGTGAATATAATTACTTGAAAATGAAATTACATGAAAGCAAGCTCTCTATAGGGCTTCCTCCCCAACGC
>UELX01004895.1:0-15823 GCA_900480035.1 Eupelmus urozonus | reverse complement strand
ATACGGTTCGATACTGGTGCGTAAGGTGATTTTTGCCTCGTGCAACTTTTCACCCTCGCTTCGCTCGGGCGAAAAACGTCTCACGAGGCAAATAACCACCTTCCACACCCGTATCGAAAATGTACTATTCTACAGTTCGGTGTATAAGCGGTACATCTGGACCCTGGTCAAGACTATATTATTCAACAAGTCCAGTATTTATGTAATGCGAATTAGGGAACAGGTAAGACGGGGCACAGATTTGACTACATGTGCTCCTAAAACATAACCTCTCTAAAACTTTCACTCAATATAGATATATACATTTAAGATACTAGAATAATATCAATTTGATTATGTAGTTAATGTAATAATCAATACTAGTTAGTTTTTCCTATCATTTACTTAAAGGAACCAATTTCTAGTGTATCCAGTTTTCAGGTATACTCCATGATCCTTAGTACAAATCTTTAAATCTTCATTACAGGTTGCAAGCCTATATGGCAATTTTATGTGATTGTAATCAGACCGTTTATAAAATCATCAATAGTACCTAACCATGCTAAATAAATACAAAACAAGAATCCGTAAAGCAATATCAGTATTTTTGGGATGAATATAATTGACTCGACTCAACTATCCCTCTGAAGAAAAAAACGTAATTAAGAAGCAATTTATCGAAAAAGAACAAGCCCTGAGTTGTAGCGGCCTCGGCGCGTATAACTTCTGGAAGTAAATAGATCCAATAAATCTTGCAAGCTCGAAAAAAATATACTTTAATTGCCGTAGTGTCCAGTGAATAAATTCAACTCGTACATCGGCGTATGCCCTTCTTCTCTCTCCCTCTCTCTCGCTTTCTCTCCCCGTTAACCAGTAGTCCGCGAATCCAGTATACACGCCGCGTGTTCGTTAACTCGCTCTCTCGCGCTCGCTCGCAGGAAACGCGCATTACATAACTATTATACGTATGAAATTGATAAAACTTGGCGCCGCGCGATCTTCGGTGTAACTATCGCGCCGCGATAATCTAAACTGCCTCTTAAATATCTGGATCCCTCCCCTGGCAAGAGATTATCTCCTCCGATATATATAATTTCCAGGAGTATTTTTTTCTGAGGTCCTCTAGCTTCTCTCAACCGCAAGCGGCTAGCTTGTGTTTTTTCCATTGCTCTAATCACGGTTAACAAGTTCAGTCGCCGTCGTCGTCCTCGCTAAGCGAGGCCTCTAAGCGTTTCATATTTATAACGTTTCCTCGTCAGATACGCATTCAGCTTATGTATACGCGCGATCCGAGGAACAAGTTCCTAGAGGCGAACAGAGTCAAATGAACGTCCTTCTTCTTCTGCCCGCGAATCCTGAGCTTTCCCAATGAAAATCAACGGGGGACACGCATATAAACGCATGTTCAGGGCGAACTTTGCGCGACATATTGGCAATATCTTTCGTATAAGAGGGCTGTATTGATGGTATGTGGGACGCGGTGTAACGAGATGGGCTACCATCAGGATCTTCGCTCATATCGACGGTATGAAGAGCTGTAGTAATTAGTGATTCGGGATGGAGTATGATGCGCGAGTGAGACATTAGGGTACGATATGTGGGTATTACTAAACGGATTATTAATTATGATGAGGAAAAATTCAATTGAATAAATCGGTTTTAACATATCAATATAAAGTAATCTGCTGTTTTTTTTTCCAAAGAAAATTGAATATCAATAAATATAGTATATGTAATGAACGCTTATGAAATGTGTAATGATAAAATACTGCATCTTAAAAGTATCTCTTCCTTTTTCATGTTCTTTGTTGATTACCCTGCTTCTTTTTAGCATTTAAAAGAATCATTCCGATAATTAAATTATTCTTTAAAAATAAGTAAAATATCAAGCAAGTAGACAAATAGAGCGTCCAGAAATTTCCAGAATCCCGTGCACGCAGATCCCAAAAGCAAATCCCATCCATACATAGTAAAATGTCTAAATTAAGCCCGGAATATTCCGGGCGGTCAATTTGCATTTTTGTCACCAAGTTGGGGGCGCTTGCGCGCAGAGGCCTTTGTTCCCGCCACTTAGCGAGAAAAAGGGAGAGTGTCGATTGGTGTCCGCGAGAGAGCCAGCTTCCCCCTTATACGCCCGGCGTAATTAATGGCCTCTTGGGTCCCCGCGACGAGCCCAGCGCAGCAAGATCGCACCGGGACGAGAAGAAGAAGAAAGAGCAGAACGTGCTGCTGGCGCTGCTCCCGCGGTTAGGTTAAATTTAGCGAGATTTAGCATAACATTGAGTTAATTAGCCGGCTGGAATCTAAGGCATTCCTCTCCTACTTTCGCGTGTGTATACGTAGAGAAGAGAGAAAGAGCGAGATATAGGGAGAGGGCGCAGGCCTTTTCTGCATACGCGGCGGCAGCGACATCCACCTTGGCGCCAGGCCGCTCGTTCTCCCAGCGGAACACAGCGCGCTCTTTCTCTCTCTCTCCGCGCGTTTGTGTATAAGGAAGAGGAACACGGGACCGTAGCCCAGCGCGCGCAAGCTTAACGACACCACGAGGGAAGAAAGAGAGCTGCGGCTGCTGTTTCCTTTGCCTATACACGTATATCGTGCGCGCGAGGATGCTTCTTCTAACTTCTCGGACTATACGCGGATCTCGAGAGAGGGAACAACAACGCCGCCAGGCGGGTTTGTCTCCCCGCGCTCGCGCGCGCGCGCGACCAATTAACTCGGATGTCGCGCGGCCTCTCGAAGGGAGCCGCTGCCGCTATATTTTTCCGCGCTTTAAGCCTTTTTGTTGGCTCGTATAGCTGATTAGCGCGAGAGAGAGAGGAGCTCCCCCTTCTCTTCGTGCGAGGGTATTAGCCGGCGAGTTATGAAATAGCTGGCCCTTTTTTTCTTCCTCTTGTTCGGGGACTTTGATGAGAGTGCGCGCACGCTATCTAGAGAGCGCCGAGGTAATGACGCGCGCGCGTTTTAACGGCGGATTGTGATTATTGAAATATAACATTTTGTTTACGGCCCGGGGAGAGAGGAGCTTCGACGAGTGCCCGAGAGCTGCAATAACGTCTTTATCAGCTACCGAACATCTCGAGTGCCGCGAGAGCTTATTAATAAAATCGGAAGCTTTATGATTCATTTGCCTTTTTTCGAGGGCTTTGAATAGCGCATGCGATACGCATTTTACGATGGACTCTTTTTTTTATGCTAAGCTCTGGGGCTTGTTTAATTACGAATTTTGTTTTTCATGCCGGGGAAAATGATTATGTTGGCTTTTTAGATAATCTGAAAAATACTGGATTTTATGTAGCAGGCTGTTTAGTGATTTTATGGAAAGCCTGGTTATGTTTTCATATTTTAATAACAGAACTTTATTTTTATTTCAATTTATATTTATTATCACCTACGGTAAAAAAATATCGATAATTTTAAGACAATGATTATAAGAACATGATTGAGAAAAAAATTTTATTATTTTCTCCTATACAATGATTTATTTACATACGTACACAATGAAAGACACAGTTTAGTAGGGAAAATTGTTTTATGATTTTTTTATATATCCCATGGAATTAATAGACAGCATAGAAGTAGAAGAATTGTCTTAATTATAGTAAAAAATAATTACAGTTCATTATATTTTATAAATGTATTATACGATACTTTGAACGACGAAATTTATAAATGTCGTGTAGCGGTATAAATACGCAAAATAATTTCAAAAAAATACTATATGTTCACCGTATAATTTTTTATTTCATAAGTTATTTTGTATACAAGTACAACTTATTCCCTCCTCAATACATCACACCACATTCGACGATCAAAAAGCGCACAATAACGAATATTGTTTTCGGTCCATACAAGTCCACTTACAAGAGAAAAAGAAACGAGCACCGCGCAGCATTGAACACTCGTACAGCTTATATTCGATTGATTCCCCGGCAAGTTGTCGAATCGACGCATTACGATCGGCTTGCGGGCGCGCGCACTTTATTGCTCGATTTCGCCGCTGGCCTCGGCAATTCCGCCCGAAGAAGTGTAGATGGATCCGTTATACGGCTCCGTCATAACGAGCCGACGCGCCGCAACGTCCAATGACATTATATTACAGCCTGTCAGCCATATACGCGCATGCGCGCACCGGGCAATCATCGACGCGAAATCGCTCCCTCCCTCCCTCTCTTTTCGATGGACATTACGCTTTTAAAGTAATTCCTGTCCGCGGGCGCTCGCCTCGGCGTTACATTATGCCGAGCCGCACGTAATACTCGTTTCAACAGTTCGCCCCGCGCGTAGGTATGATTGCCAGCGCGTGCGCCGGCCGCATTGACTTCCAGTCGATATGTATAATGATTTGCGAACGATGCGCTCTCGAGCCCCATCATCCTCTTCCCTTTTCTTCCTCTTCGTTCTGTGCCGCAGACTTGTTCTTCGTTTCGCTTTTTACCAACTCTTTCTGCCCTTCTTGCGCCGCGCTTTCGGTCCAAGCCTTTTCGAACGGCCAATTTATACTGTACATTGAAACTACTCCCAAGTGAATTTTGCGCTTTTCACTCGGCGGACTTCATTAAATTACCCGCGTTTAGAAAGAGAGTTTCTTTTGAAGAATGTCGATTTTCCATTCCGTTCATTATGCAATTGGAATTTTTAGTTTCTTAAACGGGGACGTGCTGTCCTTTTACGAAGTGTTACGGAAAACCGTTGCAATTATTTTTATTAAAATTTTTATACTTTTTACTGCAACGAATATACAAGTGTTTCGATTAAAGCCCTTACGTTATTGTAATTTTGTTTGTTTATGTATCTTCCAGGCATAAATCACGCTTACGTTTTTCCATTTACGGCATCCCAAGTTCCTTAAAACAAGAACTATTAAGCACCCCGAGCCGGGGAAAATGCATTAGCGAGCGAATGCTCAGCGTTGACACTTCATTAAAGCATTTTTGCGACTCCTTAAAGCGCATCATTAACATCGTTTACATACGCGATTACAAGACGCGCGGCGCGCGCGTAAGACCCTCGTGCATTCACGGCAAAAAGAGCCCACCTCCAGCTTGACGAAGCGACTTTTTCATCGCTTGGACGTACCGCGAAATGACTTCCGGGAAAATCCATAATCCAGCCGACAAATAACGAAAAGCTCGTGGCGTGTGTGTGTGTGTGTGTACTTAAACGCAAAAAAGGAGGAGAGGAGAAGTTAATTTAGAACTGAGCGCGCGCACGCGTTGCCTGTCCACCTTGGCGTCGGGCTACCGCGGCCCTCCGCGTATATTCGAACAAATCCATCAGCATCGCGGAAAGCTCAGGCGCTACCACCTGCGCGCTCTCGATTGCCCTGTCGTTCGAGAGAACGTTGCTGGCATTGGGAGATCGCTGAGGTACAGTGCGTTAATTATATCGCTGGGAGTCCAGGCGGACTTCCTGAAGGCCTGGCGAATCGATTAAGCAACCTGCGTCCTGCTTGCTTATTCTTGGAGAAAGTTCGCTTAATGGATTTGATCGATGGATTGATGCGGAAAACGGCGATCGCTTTCTTTTTCTGATGACAGCGCGGGACAAGGGATCAATTGTGAATGAGAGTCGATGTTGTCGATGTATTATTAGCTTGGGTTTGGTTGAGAGGTTGGTTTATTGATTGAAAGGCTGTTTTAAGGGTGTAGCAAAATTGTTGAGGAGGAAGTTTTCTGAATGCAAGTGGGAATGAAATCGAATACAAAATAGATACAACTTGGTCCTTTTAAATATCTTCGAATTGATGAATATTGATGACTGCAGTTTTATACTTTTGATTTACTATGGGATAATATGATTTAATATTCCATTTGCCAATAAAAAGATTGTCAATCTGATAAAAGCGAATAATGACAAAATACGAGAATAATATGCCACTTTATGCCTGATTTTCATGACAAACAAGAGACTATGTAGATGGAAGGTGAATAAAATAACTTCGTAGTTCTGCACACAAAGTAGAAGAATGTTCTGATTAGTTAACATAAGTTGACTTGTTGCGTTTCCAAAAGCCTGATGAGGTTGTCATTCTTACTCCTGCTTCAATAAAAATAAAATTATAATTTATCTTGCATAAGAACGGAGGGTAGCATTGTTTATTTATCTTCAACTCTTCTTTTTTAGCATATTTTTAAGACTGGTCCATGTCATGATAATGTCTCTTTGATATACAGGTAATTCTGAAACCTAGACATCATCTACAGGAAGTAACTAAAGTTCTTAAATTTTCGCTTACAACATGAAGTATAATATTTTGTAGATATCTGGCAATTTGACATCGTTTGCAAGAAAAGATATTCACGTTTTTGATTTTGCAAATATGATATCTGATACAATCCCTTTTAGATGAAACCATTTTAATCGATATCTGGCTGATCTGAAGGTAACCCAGACCACTTTCTGTAATAGATGTCTAGGTGGCAAGAAAATCAACTTGATGTGATAATGGAAAATTAAAAAACATTTTATGAATGAGAAACTATCATTCGAAACCAACGACTTTAAGCTTTCTGCTATACGACAGAGCTTGAAAATCACCAATATTTTTGGTAAACTGTGCGCAAAGTGGCATTTAACGCACCTTGCAAAATTATTTAAATGTAACATACAGCCACTGTACCAAAAAATATTGACATTCGTGCGAAAACTACTACTTTTTAAGTGTTTGCTAAGATTACTTACAATTAGTTGATTATTCTGGTTACAATACATACTTTTTCGAAAAGAAAAAGAAATAATTAGGTATATTTTACAGCTACAAAAATGTTAACGTATTTAATTAGAATAGAATAAGCAGCAATTATCCGCGCTTAAGTTTGAACTTTTTACAACAATTAAACCAACACACACTATTAAAGCCCATAAAATTTTCAACTCATGCAGCAACTTAGAGCACGGGATCCACGAAGGATGCGTGCTCGGTTCGCACGTGGGTGTCCCTAGTTTCACGGCTGCTGCCGACTTGCGGCCGTCACAAATCAGAGAATAACGCGCTACGTCCTACGCGGGCCGGTCTCGCGTGTGCAGGAGTAGTGGCCACTGCTGGGCCCGTTCTTCTTTTTCTCTCTCTCTTTCTCTCTGCTCGGCTCTCCTCTTAAAAGCCGAAGACACGCATCGCCGATGAATAAATCAGCGCGTAATTCGCAGCTCAAGTCTCGCGCTTGTATACACCGCCAGGGATTTCTTATTACCGCGATAAAGACGTCGGCTATTGCTTTTCCTTACACCTATCGTCTCCTTATGTGATTTTCTGGATGACGCGGAAAACCGTTTATGTTCTAGGATTAGTTTTTGCTTAGATGAACGTTTTTTGTTTCCCTTTAGTATGCTCAACGATATTGAAACAACAGAAGATTCACTTTTGTAGTACAATATGATAAGTAAGTAAATTTTGTTATATTTGATAAACAGTAAATTTAGTTTTATTAAGAGTATCGAGTTTACCAAAAATTATAAGATAAATACAAATCAGCTTTTTTCGTATTTGCAAACAATAGTACCAAAACTCATAAGTAGTTATTTTAAAACTGAATTGTATTATTTCGGCACGTGATGGACTTCTTGGCTACTGTATTTACAACGAATTGTACGCTCAGAATGACAAATCGATGGAACGCCGTAAATCAATGACGGCGGAGGCGAGAAAGACTTTTGAGGGGGTATGTAATAAACCAGTGCGAAAGCGCGTAGGCGGAAAGTAGAAAGAGAAATGAAACGAGATAAAGTAAAGAAAATCATAAAAGGAAGCAAATATGGCTTTCAGACGAGCTTTTGTTAAGCAAAAGCACATGGTTATATGACAAATGAATATGCTTTCGTGCGAATGCTTTTTTGTTTAAATTATAGAATTATAATTTATAAAAAATTCAAATTATTTTGATATCAGGAGTGAAGATTCATATAGATATATTGATTACGTTATATGGATCAAATACTATAGAAACGGAAAAAATAGATTAGTGCAAAAAGACTCTGATAGGAATGAAAAATTATTGGAAACAAAAAATGAATAGCAAAAATGTATCACCAACTCGATCTCCGTCTACATCAAACGCTTCAATCAACAACTAAATTAGTCATAACCACACATCGCAGCTATCCCATAACACACCCTCATACTCTCCACATCCCAGAATAGCAAAGATCCCGCAGCATCCCACATCCACTCCCTCGTGATTTTTGCCGGCGCGTCGCGGTTTTCCACTGTTCTCTCCTCACATACTACTCGTCGACGATCGGAAGTCAAGTGCGTTCGATCGTTAATCACAGCTCTTGGGGCTCGCTCCATTGGAAAGCGCGCGTTTGTCGGTGCGCGCGCGCTCTCGGCTATTGTGCTCTCTCTCTCTTTCTCTTGCGCTCGCGCGCGTTTGTTGACTCGCGCCCGTGTACATGTGAGTGTGTACGCGCCGGCGGCCAATAAATCTTCGGCCCGTTTCCTTTTACAAGCCATTACCGAATGAGAACGGCCTTCGCGCTGCGCGATGTATATCCCGCGCAAGCGTGGGGATTATTATTATATGTGTTTCTCGACTCTCTCTCTCTCTCTCTCTCTTTCGCTGTCTAGACTTTGAGCCGATTTTTTTTTGCTTCTGCGTCTCTCTCTCTCTCTCTCTCTCTGTGTCTCTCGCTCGACGCTCTAGTTCGATACGTGCAAGCGCGCTCGGCCGTTTCCGTTCCCTTTGCTGCGAGAGAGCGAGTATTGGACGCGGATGTATTCATCCCCTTTATTGATTCTGCGAGCGCGAAGGCTCCGGGAGAGAAAAAGAGAGAGAGAGAGAGAGAGAGAGAGAGAGAGAGAGAGAGAGAGAGAGAAATTGTTAAACACGCTTCTACGAGTTGTACGAGATTGGCTTGTTCGTAAGCGCCGAAGGTTCTTTGATGTTTGGCGCAAGCTTGTGTGTTGCTGATTATAATGCACGGTGATGAAAACTAAACATTAAGAGTTTATTGTGAGATTTTGGCTGCCGGGAGGGCTGGGGATTCGTTGGCTGGTGGAATAAAGATTCTGGTTTATGTTATTAAAATAAAATACCTATATGAGTCATAAATACATAATATGTATAGCAGGATAATTTTTACCGACTTAGCATGGTATTAGACAACTGTTTGACAATTATTTATTAATTTGAAAATAAAATCAAAACAGCATTTTGGGCACTTAACAGGCCCGCAAACTAATTATAATAAATACAGTATCTGAATGTACATAAATGAAAAAAAATTGTATAATTAGCTTGAAATGACTTTTAATCCCATCGATCCCAACACCTTACATCAGTATTGGATAAGCTATTTGCGAGCTAAATATTTTCATAATCCAATCGGCAGCGCAAACAGATAGACGTAGAGCCGTGCCGTCGGGCTCATAAATCCTATAAATATAACAGCTTCATTTATAGAAATGCACTTACAGGTGCCGTTACGCAAACAGTCGTTCGGCGGCGAAGAAAAAGTCGACATTTTTTCCTCCTGCATTTTCTAATATCTCCGCGAGCGGCAGCAGTCCGTCCGTCGGACCTCGTTAATTTACGGTAAAACTCGAGTCTACTTTGTGATGCCGAGAGAGCAAGAGCAAGAGAGAGAGAGAGAGCACGGAAACTGCTGCGGCTCTCTCAGTGCAAGGGTAGCTCGAGGGAGGGGGAAATGAGCAAAGAGAGACAAGAAATGCGAGCAAGCTATAGAGAGGGAGAGAGAGAGAAGCGTATGCCCAGATGGAGAAGATGACCAAACGAGATGTTCTTTGAGACACTGAGAGAGAGAGAGAGAGAGAGAGAGGCTCCAATAAAGCCGGACCAATTACTGGCCGCTACTGCTGGCGCTGCTACTACTGCTACCGTCCTTCCCCATTCCCTATTGATTTGCATTCAAATAGATGTTATACTCTAAGTAGACGGATCCTAATGGATTATCAGTTCGAGTCATCGCGAGCTTCAAAGCTCGCTCTCTGCGCGCAGTCTCCCTCCCTCGCTATTTTCTCGTCGTTTCCGCGCGCGCGTACACCAGAGAGAGAGAGAAGGTCGGAGCAGCAGAGGGAGACAAACAGAGCCGGCTCCTTTCCAATTCGCGTTTCTGTCTGGCTCTCTATACAAGCGCCACTGTTTTCGTATCCATTTCCTAATGAAACTTCCGCCGACTAGCCCTTTTTCTAAACTCACCTAATGATCGACTCTCCCGACGAGCTCGCCGACGTACGTAACTTGCACGCCTACTTCGCGATGCCGATCTCCTCAACGCATATACATATATATATATATATACACTTTTTACCCCCTCTCTCGGGAGGTACCAACTTGTTAAGGAGGAGATTACTTTCGCGGCTTGGGAGCCGCTGCTGTTTAACTTTTCGCTCTCGTTCGCTGTCTTCGCTTTTATTTTCTGCCGCGGCAACCCGTTTTTCGTCGATGCCCGGTGTGTGTGTGTGTGTGTGTGTGTGTGTGTGTGTGTGTTCGCGCCCAAGCTATAGACGTGGGTTGATCGTTTGCACCTGCGCGTTTGCTTTAGAATTCGGGAATTTAGGCTGCTTTCGTAATGCTTGGGTTGTGCGATTTTTTGAAATGTTTAATAGGTGAGTGAAATGGTTTATTGCTGTTTGAGAATAAAATTGTTTTTACTCACTTATGGTTTTAATAATATTCCAAAATATTTGTTTGTTTTATATTATTTATATTATGCACCTTATAATTATATAATTACATCTTGATTTATAGGCTTAAAGAAATCTGTATGCACAAAATAGACGAAATTTTTGAGATTATGCATTCAAACGAAATTGCCTTAATATCCATAATAAACTATTAAAACAATATTATTGAATATATATAATAATAGTTATTTTGCTAAACCTTTGATCGATATCGACGCGGTAATTGCTACTGTCTCCGTTTAATGCTTTCATATGAAAATTCAATTTCGGGCTTTTAACGATTTCTTTAAAATCCCACGTTCACCGCACCTGCATAACTATGCACCTAACAAACATTCCAATTATTTAAGCTGCCTTGCGCAAAATATCTACTTTTAATTACGGCCATTTATTATCCATCCTCCACAAAGAAAATAGTTTTGTATCTCAAACGAAAAGCAACCGATCCCACCGAGAAAAAGAAAATTCGAAAAGCAATCGGTCATTGACGCGCGAGCCTCTCAATTTTCTAAAACGAGCCCTCGCAGCATTAATAATTTTCGAGCATTTATCTCGTCGCGGCATAAAAAACCCCAGCCAGAAAAAAACAAAAACGAAAAAAACAACTCGCAGCACTAGTTATATCGTTTACTTTCGGATTTCCCATGTTTATTTTCTTGTGTTTTCCTCGCGCAGGCCTCCAAGTTTCTGTCGTCGATGAGCTCGCTCTCGGGTAAGCGTGGGCCGATGGACGCCGATTAGTAGTAGTGTATATAAACGATTTCCGCGTGATATCTAGTCCCCTGTATTAACGACCATCTCCTCGAGATTAATAGATAGTAATGTACTATCCTTAACGCCGTTCCTGCCCATAAATCAAAACGCGATAGCTGCTCTCTCGCGAGCGCTCGCGCGAGCTCGAGGAACGAGTCGGCCAATTAGAGTAAAAAAATTTCCGCCAGCCAATAAGACTGGCTAGACGGATAAAAAGAGTCGCGCGCCGAAGGTGGAAGAGGTTTTAGGAAAATGCGAGTTTCGTTAAAACAGACGTATAAAGTATTATGCTGATCTTTCGATTATATAGCCTGTAATTATTCGAATTAGCATACGCGTTTCTTAATTTAATATGTTTTATCGATTTGCTTTATCGAGTCTCGTATCGTAAAATCTAATACTTTCGATACTTTAGTTAGGCAACTTTTATTGAAAAATTGTTTTAAATAGTGGCGGGTGTGTAATTTCAGGCGGTTAAAAAATCATTAAAATTTTTTATGA
Organism: Eupelmus urozonus; assembly: GCA_900480035.1. Classification (NCBI taxonomy): domain Eukaryota; kingdom Metazoa; phylum Arthropoda; class Insecta; order Hymenoptera; family Eupelmidae; genus Eupelmus; species Eupelmus urozonus. The sequence continues at coordinate 3,945 of UELX01004895.1, read as the reverse complement.
CCTAGCTCCTGGGTGTATAATTTCGATATTCGCGTAGTCTACCCACGCTTTACATCAAAATGTGTTAATTTTTCAGACGCAATTGTAAAATTTTTGCATCAGTACGTGAGTATATTTCAGCGCGAATATTTTTACGACTATTTATCACGCAAAACCCGATTTCACAAAAAAAGCTTCAATAATCAAGCGAAAAAAATATCGAAAAAACTACCCGTACCACTTACGCAAGAAGCACGCGCTGAACAGAATCCCGTCAGCCTCCACACTTTGTCTTCTACCGAACACATCGCGCTCACATATCCCTCGCTCAAAGCCATTCACTCCTCTCTTTGCTTATTTAGACATCATTAGCGAATTTTCGTTCGCGCGAATTTCAATAATAAGCCGTCAATCGAAAAAGACGACCTAATCAGCGGCCTCCCCCCTTTGCTTCAGAAAATAATCCGACGTGCATAAAGCAAAGCGCGTAGCAGCCACTCTACTATAAAGGCGCATTCCGCGGCGCTCTCTGAATTGAAATCAGCGCGCGCTCGGGACAGGCGAGAGAGCCGTTTCGAGAAATTCGACGGGCCGCGCGCGAGTGTCCCCTGCGTGCGTAAAGAAAAAGAGGCGCCTATACACACAGTCAAACATAGGGAAAGAGAAGGAAAAAAAAAATAATAAAAAGAAGCGAATGAAAAAATGCGGCTTTTTTTCGAGTCGCGCTCGGTGAATGGCCGCTTATTACCGGGGGGCGCGCTCGCGATTCTTTTGGAATCTATGAGGCGTGCGCGCGCTATGGGGGCTCAAACGCTTTGGCGCGTAACGCCGCGAGCGCGGCTGTGTAAATGAGTTATAATGAGTTTTGGAATATAATCGCGGGAATCGCGAATTATATGCTGGACGCGCCCGCGGTGATAAAAAAATTAGCGGCGAAAGAGAGGGAACGCCGGGGCTATTCAATATAGGCGGGGGTGGGAGGGACTTGAAAGAGATGTCTCGTTGAGGGGGTTTATGCGCGGCGGAGGCTTCTGTGTCTGTGCTCGGCAGTGTGTATATATATGAAAAAAGTGAGAGAGAGAGAGAGGCGGAGAGAAGAAAAAGGAAAATGAAATGTGTGCAACGCCGAAAGCGCATGATGAAATGCGCGCGCGAGAGAGCCAAAAGAGGAGAAAAATCGCGCGAGCGAGAGACAGAAGGAAGTCAAGGCAAAAGCGGCGCGCGCTCGCTCCCTCTCTCTCGAAAAGGGAATAAAAATCTATTTACAAACTTTTTGAATGCTCTCTCGGCGGGCTCCGCTCGTTCGCATAAAGTAAAATAAAAGTGAGTAGGCGAGCAGTCGAAGAAAGGGCGCAAAGGAACGGGAATACATATACACACGCGCGCGCGGGGCCGAGCGAGCGCAAAAAAACGGAAATACAGGCGCGAGAGAGAGTCAGGGGCGAAGATAATGAAAAGGGAGAGAAAAATTCAGGCGGCGCGCGAGCGCGTATTATGCCGGGGACTCGTTTGGTGTGTCCGGCGACAAGTGAAAGAGAAATACCGCGCGAGGGACAAAAAGGAAGGGTAGCGCGCTCTCTCTGTCTCTGTGTACGTCTGTTGCGGCGCGTGTCCGGTATATCCGGCGAGCGCGCTAATTAGCCGCTCTCTCTCTCTCTCTCCCTCTCGCAAGGTGGGACGTAAAGAGTGTGCGACTCGAAAACATTAAAGCCAGAGAGAGAGAGGCTCGTGCGCTTGTGTAATGGACGTTGACGCATGGCGCGCGCGCTGCTCTGTAGTATATAGAGTAGTGTATAAGGTGGGGAGGCCAGCTTGCCCGTGCTCTGCTTATTTACATGTGGCTGCTGTCTCCGGGGCTTTTTTCGAATTCTAAAGCTTTTCTTTTCGTTCTGGACGCGATATTTTTTGCCGGCTTTTATGTTTAAAAAGGGAGCGCTGTGTACTTTATACTTATCAAATTTCTGGTTTTCGAGATGCGAGCGCGAGGAGTAATTAATATGAATATATGCAGAAGGAAAATGAAATAGTTCAGAAAGAGAGCGGTAAGGTGAATATAAGTAGTTATTAATGCTGATTGAAAAATACGGAGCCGCAATAAAAGTAGGAGAGCCTCCTTTTTCATCGGCGAATAAATTTTCAGCGGATTTATTTTCTAACAATAAATTTAATCTCGGGCCAGTAATTTTCAAAGAGCTGATCAGGCGAAAGGATTTTATAGGCTAGCCATAAAATTTCATATTTCATAAAGAGAGCCATCTCAGAGCTGCTGCTGCCGGCGCGAGGATGCCGATCTCATTTAGAACTCATTAGGCTCAAAACTCGGGCCGTAAAAGCCCGACAAACGATTTTTCATGCCGTAATCCGCGAAAGAGCCGTTAGCGCTGAGGCGCTAATTGAAAATCAGCGGACAAAACAAACAGAGCGCTCGGCATTCTCTTCTCCTTCGATATATCTGTCGGGGAAAATAAAAAGTTCCTTAGTATCCGGTTGAAATAAAATTCTCCCTCTCTCTCTTGTGCTGATCGACTAGTTTATAGTGAGTTCTGCGAGTCCGGCGCGAAAAACGAAGGATACGGCGTGTGATGCCGGGGCAGAAAATCGACTCGGTGCGCGCGCGCGAGAGCGCATTATTGCACTGTAAAAGGAGAGAGCGGCCGCGGAAAAAGTTGCGGCCAGGCTTTGCCGGGCATTTGTTTAAAGAGCCTCGTGAAACGCGGATTTTACGACGTCTCGCGTGTTCTCCCCGGCTCAGCGCGCTCTCCCGGTGATATCTTGCTCTCTTATATACCTTTCCTCTCTCTCTTACTCTCAGCTGCGCGGCGTCTCCGAAAGAATGTGGAATTATATTCTCGCGAGCGCGCGCGTTTCATTAAATCCCCCGGCGAATAATAACGCCATATAATTTTATGCTTCTGAATTGTGACCGAGCTCGCTATCGGCTCCGCGCGCGAGCCTTTAACGAGCTGTATTACTGTAAGGAGTTGGACTATCCGAGCGATGCAGTTCCGAGTGCGCGCTAAGCGGGTAGGAGTAAGTCTTTTTCGCGCGCGCGCCGGGAGATGCCAGTTTTTTCCTCTGTGTGTATGTGGCAATGGTTAAGGAGCTATGGGGAATGTTTTATCGTGGGGGTTTGGTTGGGATGGAGTCCGAGAGAGAATACAAATCGCGCGGTTATAACAGCGACAAAAGTTGGAGGGAGGATACTATAGTTGGGAAGTGAAGTTTCAGGGTACTTATTGGATCATTATGGCATTGTGAGTTTTGTATTTGTGGATATTGTTCGTAAGGTTCGTTTTTCTCTTGTGCTGATGTTATGGTTAAATTATTTGCGATTCTGCTCTAATGAGAGCGTGTATTTTGATTTCGTTTGATTTTGAAATGCTTTTATTATTCTAAGAACAGTATAAATTCATAAATATAAAAGAAAACAAGAAAAATTTCATTTTTTCAGAATTTTTGTTGTTTTTGTAATTAGATATATGTAGAAATAAAATGTTAATTTAAATAAAAAAACTGTGACAAATTTTCTTTTCTTTTAATTAATTTCTTTATTTAAAAATCCAAAGCTTTATGAAAGAATTAAAAATCACTTATAAAAGTGCTGTCAAATGTAGAAGTGTTAAATTTTTTATTTTAAGTTATACCATAGGGTCGCTATTAGCCAGTTTAATTTTTACTCGCAAACAATCAAATTCTATGGAGAATTTAATCATTTAATGTAAAAAAATTAATTAAAGACAATAGCTTTACAGTATGAAGGCAATCTCTTAGCTGAATACCCCAGTTTTACAATTGTAAAACTGGGGTATCCAATAACTGATCAGTTTGTTTTTTATGCCTTGAAAAGGGACGTTTATATATAACACGTCCGAAACGTTGGCAAATAATTAATAAACTACTAGTTCGCGGGGATCAATTGAGTCTTCATTTCTACCTTAAACTACTTGGAGGCGAACAATAAATTCA
>UELX01004894.1:0-15825 GCA_900480035.1 Eupelmus urozonus | reverse complement strand
GCGTACGTTCGCGTACGTTCGCGTACGTTCGCGTACGTTCACGTACGTTCGTGTACATTTCCGTACATTTTCGTTACAATTTAGATATTTTCCATTTTTCCATTTGGGTTCGAACAACCGGCATTCGTTTCAAAGGGATTTATTTTTTGTAAAAGTTTTTAAAAGGTTAACCCAAAAATTGTAATCCTGATCGCTTGAAGGTTAATACAGTTTAAAATGTAATGAATTTGTCAAAATAAATTTTCATAATATATCCGATTGTCTATTATAATTAATTTAAAGCAAGATTTCAATATTGACAATTTTTACAAAATATTCTTCAATTGATAATAATGTCTAAAAAGGAATTCTGCCTTACCAACGGGTACCATAACTTTAGCAGCTGGTTCAACGATACGATTTGTCCTCATCTCTTTGATGAATGAATTGTTTTCAACGACTTTAAGCACTTTGATATCCTTTGTATTATCCTTTATATTATTTTCAATCATCGACGCCTTTAACTTGATATTTTCATCTTTGCCCGGTACAATTCGAGCGCAATCGTCAATATTAGTAGAATGACTTATATGAGTCCTTTCAAAAATACTCTTATACAGTCTATCATTTTCTTCTTTCCTTTTAAGCCTCGCCGTGACTTTATTTTGAGTCAAGTTGCTACGATACATAGCTTATACTATGGTTTTATATTTTTTTTAAATCTGCAGACTCTACTGAGAAGACTTTATGTAAACTTGCAACCACCTGTTAGACAGGGATGCTGAAAGAACACTGCAGGCGCCAAGAGTCAGTTAACTTCAGGTTGAATTAGATCAGCTGATGAAGTTTAAACCTTTTTAGAATGTATACTGCTACATTTCGGCTTATATGCGTTTAAGTACGTTAGGTACTTAATATTAAGAGTGTAGACAGGTTGTGGTTTGCTATTAGCTACATACACTATTACACTAGTGTTTAAAATAACTTTTAAAGCTGACAAATCCGCGCGATTTTACACCAACTAATCAAAACAGAATGAAATATTCCGTATCTATTACAATACGAAACAATACTTGAGTACACAGAATAAAGTGAAAAAACCGTACTCTAAGTCTTCCAGCGCAGTGACTTTCATTCTCTGAGCGTGACCCCAAACAAAAACAATAACCCAATAACCCTAATATACGTACATTCCTACGTACATATACACACGTCGTTACAGAGCGGACAAATGGTTCCTGTCGTCGTACTCGGACGTGACTCCGCGAGCCTATCACGGCGTCTGCACCTTAAACAACCTGATCTACATAATCGGCGGCATCGGCGGCCGTAAGTACTTCAACACTGTGCGCAGCTTCGACCCAGTGACCAAGGAATGGCGCGAACGAGCCTGCATGTATCACGCGCGCTGCTACGTCAGCGTTTGTACTTACGGTATGCCATTCTGCAAAACGCTTGTGTGTGTGTGTGTGTGTGTGTGTGTGTTAATGAGATAAGGAAGAAAGTCTCTTGTTACTTTTGGGTGCGGTATATGTATATGTATAAGAGTTTTGATTGAGCGGTCATGTCTCGGGGCGTTTTATACCAATGCCCAGAGCAAAAAAAAATGTGAATAAATGTTGATAGATATCGCAATTGAAAGTTTTAATTTGATACATGTTAATAGACAGAAATGACACTTTTAAAAAGTTACATTACAATAACTGTGAATAAATACAACTAATTGTTGGAAACTGATCTTTGTATCAAACAAACGATTTATTCTTTCTTTAAATAGATATTAACAATTAATTAAAGGAATTTGTATATTCACTTTCTTATTAATTACTTTATAATATGATCTTTGAAAAGGCAAAAACTATTAAATAAATCAAATAATTTTCAAAAATATCATAAATTTCTCCTTATTAAACAGGCGGTAAGATCTACGCTCTTGGAGGAAACAACGGCCTGACGCGGATGAGCTCGTGCGAGCGCTACGACCCGGAGACAAACCAGTGGGAGCTGATCGCCCCGATGAACTGGCCGCGCTCCGACGCCAGCGCAGCCGCGCTAAACGGCAAAGTCTACGTGGTGGGTGGCTTCGACGGCCGCTGGGTCCTCGACACTGCCGAGGTCTACGACATCCAGACCGGACAGTGGAGCTACTTCGCGCCGCTCTGTGAGAGGCGCACCGGAGTCTCACTTGTGGCCTTCAGGGATTGCCTCTACGCCATAGGAGGATTCAACAGCTACGACAGACTCAGCTCCAGTGAGTATTTTCATTTTTTTTCTGATTGAGTATAATGTTTAATTTGTCACTTGCGGTTTGTTTAGGCGAGAAGTACAACCCAAATCAGATGGACGAGTGGCACGAGATATCAGACATGTTTTATCCGCGCAGCAATTTCGCCACTGCTGTGATCGACGATATGATCTTCGTCATCGGTGGCTTTGATGGTAAACTTCAGATTGAATTTCGTTATTACCATGATCTGTCGGTAAAACAGCGAAACTATAAAAATAACAACAAACATTGTTTTCATTTGGTCACCGTCAGGTGCATTGCCAGTACCTTACGTGGAATGCTACGACCCAGATACGAACGAGTGGTACGAGGCCTCGCCGATGAACCTGAGCCGAAGTGCCCTGAGCGCCTGCGTCGTTGCTGGGCTCTGTAATGTACGCGAATATTCCCACCACAATCAAAATAACGGACCCAAGGCGAAAACGCGTGGCGGCGGCGATGGTGCAGCTGGTTCATGGATCGTCGGCTGATGACTCCGCCATTGCGGTGATTTCTGTGACTTTTATAGTAAAAGACGGAATGTATCCGGAAGGAAGTTCCAAATAGTTTGGAAGGGCCGAGTTGTGGGTGGGTCGTTTTACATGGATTTTTAATATTTTAGGAGTATGAGACTGAATCACTGCATTTCTAGGATAAAAAAATGGTGAGACAATATAGTTATCGATAATCTGTTTTACCGACTGGATAATGAAAGATTGATTTTGACGAAACGCAATTTAGTTTATGTAAATGATTGATTTATTTTCGATAAGGTATCGTTTTTTAAAACTTAATAAAATTTACCGATCGAATAAATTTAAATTTTACATAAAGTGATTTAATTTGGGTTTTAGTCATAAATCATTTGCGTATAGCCAAGTCGATATAAATATGCAGATTATCAAATTCAAATCAAAAAACTATTACATGAGAAATCAACCTGAGATGAAGTGATAAGTCTTTTACTCTTTATGCACGTACGTGAAAGTTTAACGTGTGACGTTTTAAAAAAAAATTGCAAAATAATATTTGATCAATTTTAGGCTTTACTTCTTTACATTTTTTCTACTACTAATAAGCATTACTTATTAAAACGTAAAAAAAAATTATATTTTTATTGCATTTAAATTCCTTTTAAATTCATTTTTTCTAAATATGGAACAATAAAAGTTATAGTAACATACGAAAATCATATCAATTTTTTAATTAGAAATGAATTTTTGGTGTGAAAATATATTGAATGCTTACTCAAAATTTTTCATAATTTAAAAATTTTTAAAAACATTTGTAAAGTGTTTTTAGATTTAATAAATTACTATGGATTAAAATGCTACAAATCCTAAAATTGATCAAAAATTTATTTTTAAACTGATTTTAAAACTTTTTACTGTATTAATGTTTTTCTTGCCTCGTCTATTTTTTTAACATTTTTTTTATTTAAAAACTTTATTTACAATTTTATTTATTTTTTTATTTGTTATTTTTGTAAAAATTATCAAAATAGACGGTGGCAAATGTTTTTTTATCGCTAAACTGGTTATAGCGAATTTTTCCAATGATTTGTTTTAATTATTAGTTTTACTGACAATGTTAATTATTTAACAATACAGAAAATATTTGAATGACAGTAATTGCATTTTAACTAAACTGTCGCTTAGTACATTATTTTTTTAAAATCATATCTTTAACGTTTTTAATCATGAATTTCGTACATTTTTTATTAATGAAACGAAAAATTGTTTCTAATGGAGCTATCCATTTTTCAAATTTTATATTATAATTGAAATATATGTTATTAAAATAAAAAATTAGTCAAATGAATTATTATTTTATAAAAGAAAATCCTCTGTGTATCAATTTAATACATATACATAAACATAGATTTTCGGTCAGGAATAAAGCAGGATCTATTAAAACACCAGAGCTGATAATAATAATTACAATTTTATTAATCTATTACACGTTCGCTTTTATAGATTTATGCATTCCTTAAGACTTAAGATGTATATACGCACATGCTGCATATGTGTATACATTGTATACATAATTTATTCTTCATTACTCTGTTTAATTTTACTTTTTTTTTTACTTCGTCATTGGTGTTTCCCTTTAAAACGGCAAACTCGCTTACTACGAAGCCATATTAATCATCGACAAACTCGCATTCTTTCTTTCTCATCCGTCGTTGCATATACATGCAGGATTTCGCTCATTCGCGTGTATCGTTTTAACAGTGTTGGCTCTTTTTTTCTCTTCGTCCACACTAATCAACAGCAATGTTACTTTAATGTATACATTAATAATCGAGAGTCGAGGTGGCGGCGGAATCTCTGAGGGAAGGCTAATTCGTTCTCGTCCCTTTCACTTCGTCTATTACTCCGTTTTCTTCGTTAAAATATATTTATATTAGCTGTCTGTTATTCCATACAGTTAACTTTACTGTATGCATTGAGCATCTATTTAAAACAATGTTATCTGTATAATGTGATATGAAATTAACAAGTTTTGACTATAAACTGGTTTAAAACTCTTCGTTTGCTAGGAAACGGCTAAAAACTCGTTAATATTTCTACCAAGATGAAAATTCCATAATATCGATCTGTCAAACGATAACCTGATGAAACTTGATTAAAAATCATACATAGCAATAGAACTCGAATCAATACAATAACTGGAATATAAAAATACAAAAACCTGTGCAATCAATTGTTTGTGCCACCTTCGTTTTAATCTACCTACACACATCAAACGCAACGTAGATTCAATCGCTACCGACAGTACAGTATTTATCACAAGAAATTAGAATATTCAATTCCATTGAAAATTCCGTGGCAAGGCGAAGCTCGAAAAGAAACGACTGGACGCGTAAATCACATCAGAGCGACTTCGTCGTATCTTTTTTTTTTTTTTAACGCAACGGTCGATTTGCCTGCTGTATATGTAAGTTTAATCCAATAAAAGCGCGTCAGTCGTGTGAGTGATGTGTACGTGTATGTGTGCACTTGTTCGAAGAACGCGCATATCGGCGAATTTTTTCGTTCACCACCTCGACTCCCTCGTCTCTCGTTAATCGATCTCTTCCGGTAAATCTGCTAGAAAATCGGTATGTCTCTGCGTGTGTGCCTTAGGTATATAAGTTTAAAAATCGTTTAATGTAGTGGTACGAGTAGAAATTCAATTCACCATCAAGAGACACATGGTTTTTGCCACACGTTTGTTCAATGATATCTTTGTTTTTTTTTTATTTTTATTCTTTTTTTTATTATCTATGCTAGATGACGGGTTTCGAGCGAAAACGATAGGACACAGCGATGAAAAAAATTTCGCGCGCTTTTGAGATCCTGGTTCCAGTGTGTGCATGTATACAGACTCGATTTTTCACAGCTCGCGAAGACAAAACACAAGTGAGGTATATTTGCAATGTAAATCTACGGAGTCACGCTTAGTCCAACGAATTACTTTTTGATTTTTTTTTTTTTGCGTTGTACCAGGTTTATAACGACAGTTTTTAGCTTTCTCGTCATGGTCACTCGATAAATAAGCTGATTTTTACATCGTGGACGTCATTGGACCTCGGCGAAGCGACTTTTCAAGCGCTTCGCGGTACGGTTTCCACGCCAGGAATTTTTCTTTTTTTTTAAGTCTTTGTTTCATTGTTTCTTTACGTTTTACTAAACAAAGCTCGTGTAGATCGTTTTTGAAACGATATCGATCGATAGAGATACACGTTTACGTGTGTGCGTTTAATCTTATAACGTCAGTCGATCAAAGGAGTCGAATAAATGCGTCGTGGATTATAGTTTTTGATTCTACGCTGTATCTTCTAAAAGAAAAATGATTAGTGATATATTGTGACACATTTGTTTAGAAGTTTTAAGAAATCTATGAATTTCATTATTTTAATGATTAATAAAAATTTTAGATTAAGTTATCAAATTTATATTTCAATGAATACAAGTAAAAACTTGAAAAAGTAAATAATTTTCTTAAATCAAATCTAAGGATCCGTTCATAAACTACGTAGCTCATCTGAGAGGTGGGAGCGTGTTCAGCTAAAGCCTTTGATGAGCCAAGTCGGGGTAGAAACGGAATCTAAGTTTGCGCTACATGATTTTATATTGACAAACTTACTGTTATAATTTAGAAAAGTGTAGCATAATTTATAAGTGTATCAGTGCAATTATTTATATAATTTCATTGTTCAATAAATTATTTGACGCTTGTCGAAGTGTTATTGCAGCATTATTTCAAGAGGAATGATGTAATTAAGTACTAGAAATGATGCTGCTTATATAAATTTCTGTACTCTGACAAATTATTATCATTCACGTCCATTGCAAATTAAAAAAAAATGTTTGCCAATCTAATTTGCACATGTTAAACTGATGATTGTGGTAAATACAAATATTAGAATAAATAAAAAGAAAGTTTACATTTAAATAATTAAACTTATTAAAAAAGACGTTCTTTCCTAAAGGAATGAGATAGAGAAAAAAACTACTTTAGTCTACGTATAAGGAAGAAGTCGAAAAATAAATAAAACAATGCTGTATAGTTTATGAACGGACCTTAAATGGTTAATGACAAAAATATTTAATTAAATAATTTTTTACTTGTTCTGTATCGTTTATAGATCGTCGTTTTTCACAAGTAAACTATACAAATAAAACGAGGATAATATTTTATATTTTTTTCACGATATGCTTTTTAAAGCGATTATGTTATACCTACACGGAAAAATGTTTGATGTCAAAAGGAAAATAAATTAATTTATAAGGTCAAATTTTTTAACAATTTTTTTCGCAATGTAAAAATTTGTTTAAATTTTATACGTGAAACGCAATGATGATTGATTCTAATACGCTTTCTACAAATACATTATTTCAAAATTTTTTTCAATATTTCTTTTTAAGACTATCATACTTGTAATAAAAATTACATCGTTTTCGATTATAATACTTTTTCCGTGTAGCAATATTGGAGGGATTTATTACACGTAACCGACGTCCTGGCTACATTATATATTTACTTTTCGATCACGATTTGGTTACTACTAAATTTCTTTTAAACTTTTTACAAAAGATTCTTCGCCTTCTATTTTTATGTTTGTCTACTTTCCTTATAAAGAAAATGCAAAGGTTATTCTTTACCGACTAATTAGTAAATGCCTATAACTTTCAATTAATTTTTTTATTTTATATATAGTGCAATAATTATAAAAACTAAAATACCCAAAATTAAAATGTGTTTGGTTTAAATTCTCAATAATTTAGTTTGAGCTGGTCCAAAGTTTAATCAAATGTTTTATGTAAAATTTAAAAAATTTCTTATTTCAAACTTATTATGGTAATAATTAAAAAATATTAGTCGGTAACAGATTTTGTTAACTTTAACATTTTCTTAGTCACATAGTTCTAATAATTTTCGCTTAAAATGTAAAAACAAAATAAAAAGTCGCGATCGCTTATGTTGCATATTCTTCTCTCTTGCGCGTATAATAACTATTATTTTTAAAAAGACGTGTCCCATTTTCGTCACATCGTACACCCAATTTATACATATAATATTCTGAGGGGAACAATTGACATACGTTTCGTAAACTTTCCTAACGAGAAGACATTGTCAAGTTTTTTTTCAATAATCTCTCGCTATACATATACATAAGACAAACGGATAATCTCTTTGAGGTATACAAAGAATCTCTCGCTTCGGCTGGACAATTTTTATATAATTTTTTTTTATTTCTTGTCCTATAATCTTATAAAATATGCATTTAATAGAGATTACCGCGTCTTTCAACATTTCTTTTATTTACTCTTTACTCTCTTTGCGTCAATATAACAGCGCAATATCTTTCGCAATTTTTATATTCTCTCGCATTTGGATAACGTCTTCTCAATCAAAGATGTACAACTTTCTTTACTTTACAGTATTTTTTTAGGGTCTAATTTAATTGTTTAATTCAATATTTTATTTATTTTTCAATTTACGATTTAAAATTTTCCTAATATCATATTTAATTGAAATTGTTATTTCTCCAACATTTAAACTGTCGATGTTAACGTTATTTTTAATAGAACTGTAATGATCAAGCAATAGAATAAATACAATGATTATAGTACTAATATTTTATCTTGCAAACGTTAGAAATTTTCACATAAGAATATATGATTTTCAGAAATTTAAAATATATCATTTAAGGGTAGAAGTAAAATTGAATTTTATTAATTACCGAAAGAAGTAGTTAATAAGAAAATTTTAAAGAAGTTATTTATACAATAGAATGACGTTATAAATTTTATAATCTTATTAACCGTTATTTCAGTTATTATATTAATACCGAAACAATTTCGGAAATCTAAAATAAAGAAAGTTGTTCATTTTCGTCCTTAACAACTCTTTGTTTTATACAACGGTAAGGCCAAATATCGTTTTCTTTTCTTCAGACTTTGATTTGTCGAATGTTGACCATCTCTTAAACCCAACAAATACAGAAAATCGCGGTCAATCTGTGGAGGCGACTAGTAAATCAATATTTATAAATAACAACTTGGAAGTATCAAGCTACAGCAACACTTTTGCTCGATCAAAAATCGTCAGAGCTTTAGGCCCTTCACTATCCTCTTTCTTTCGATTAGCGACATGGCATAATACAATAACGTATCTGTTACACACTATTACAACACAATGTGTAAAATCAATTTTTCTGAAATTGTTTGTTAGGAACATAATTTGGTATTTGGTAAAAACGAAAAATTCGTTCTTGAAACATTAGTAAGACAGATCCGATGATTGCTAACATCGTTTAGTATCTAATTATCAAAAAGCAGCATTTCGCGATCGATTCTTACAGGTAGTATAATGATTTCTAAGTACGTTCTCTACAAAAGTATGATTTAAAAATTTTCTTTCGTGCGATTCTCGATCAAAATTCGTGCGGATGACAGTCAATTGAGAAATGGAGTTATTGTGCATTTAAAAAGTGCATACCGTTTAGATTTCATATCTAAAAAATTTTTGGCGCAAGAAAATGTCATTTTTTATTTCTAATTTTTAATGAAATTCCATGACAGAAATGCGTTTGTTAAAGTCTTCCCATAAGAAACTTTCGAACCATTTCCACTGTTATTAGTTATCGTTTGTATCGAGTCGCATCCTCAAGTAAAAATTGTCGCACATACATCGCTTTGTCACTTCATTTATATTTATCTTTTGCACTTTTTCGATTAGATTGTTGTATTTTTTCTTCGTCGTGTTTATATAAATGGAAAACAATCATTGTGATATAATTTTTTTAGAATATATCTAACATAAATAAGTAATAATTAATTATTGAACACAATAATAGAACTGATTCCTTTGTAATTGTGATACAAATATTCAGAATGAATGAAGCCGAAGTAACTCGGTCTTCTAAATTATGTTTTTCTAATTATGTTTACACGGAACAAACGGAAAGTCTAAAAAAGTATATTTCCACATAAGTGTGAAAGCTGATTATTAACCTCATGAAACATTTTTCAGCTATGCGAAGCGTGACAGAAATTTCAATGAAATAAAGAACCAACTTACACACAAGTATCAAACTATATTTTATACCACGAGAGTCAAAAAATCATGCAGTCATGATTTCGAGATTAGCGCGGTATAAATATAATTTTGGTACCGCATCATACACACGTAGGTGACTTTCGTCAACCTACTTGACTGTCACATAAGAAATGGCCAAAAAATGGCTAGTTACCGGACATCAGTCGTCACGCATCACGAACAGCCTCTTGCAAAGTAATCAAAAAACCATCAACATTAGTTCGCAAATATCTCTATACATATAATTATTCGATTCCTACACGAGTTTCGGAAAGTTTCACATTCTCTAAGGGAATATGACAGAGTAAAAGAGTGAGAGAGAGAGAAAGGCAGGGAGGATGGGGTCTAGGAAAAGAGAGAGCATGAGAGATAGAGTGAGAGATAGATTTATAGACAGAGTTTGTTCTTTTAGAAATAGAGAGTTTAGAGTCCGTTCCTTATCTAAAGTACTTGAGGCCCGTCACTAGGAGGAACTTCTCGATGAAGAGCTCGGAGTCGAGGACGGCGATGTGTGCGGCGCGGCCAATGAGCGCATTGGCTGTCGGCGGCAGCGCGTGGTGTACATCGTAGCGCACCAGGCTGACATTCGGCGCCGACATTATCGGATAGAGAATGTTGTGCACCATCTCTCGGTACGCCGCACCTAAAAATACGAGAGTTCGATTACTTTTCGGTTCGTTTGATTTTTCGTAAATCGGAAATCAGCTTTGCTTCGAGGATCATGAATTACCTTGGTCAGTTGGATCGCGTACAGCTGCCTTGCAGAGCTCGATACGCGCCGAATGCAGAGGCACGTAACGATCCTGAGCACTACCGCAGAGCAGTACATGCTTGAATTTCTGGAGGTTGCTCTTCTGGCTCAATCGGAACATGAACGAACGACGCACGTCCGACGAGTCCTTCATCGCAAGCTGAAGCAGCGAGCCCGACTTCTTCCACTTTTGCATGAACCACATGCCTGCAACAAATGTTGAGAATGAATATTTTTTGTTATGCTAGACCTTTTTTGCGTAAAAGTTCAGAAGATTTAAATACCGGCATTGACGAGACCGCTTGTGTTATAAAGCGTTCCGAGATGCGGACCACTCAAACTGAGAAAGGTGTGTAATCGCGACAGCAGTGGTCGCAGTTGGGGCCGCGTTAGCGCACTGCGTATGATGATGGTCCCCAACGAGTGACCGACGAAGCTCACTTTCGTTGGATTCAAACCAGAAGTCTCGATGTGGTGCAGAATTTCACCGACCAAACGATCTGTCATCGTGTCAAAGTCCGAGAACGTATCTCCCTGTACATTAATTTGGACATCGATGAATGTTTAACGTTAAATCGATATTAAAGTAATATTTTGGTTAAGTCCATATTATTCCAAAATCGCTACCTTATTTTTTTCCGACATTAAAAAATCAAGATGCATCCCCGGCAGGCCGAGCTCGAGGTAAGTCTTGACCAGACGAAGGTCGGCCGCGTTCCCATCCAGGCCGTGCACACAGATGATGAGGTGCACGCCCTCGGGCGAAAAGAGTCTGTACTCGTCGCTGATATGAAAGTAGGGCAGGGTCGAGGCGAGGGTCGGATAGTCGCTGTAAAGCTTCCCGGCAAAGCACATCTGACGCTTGAACTCCTCCTTACACTTCTTAAAATTCATGAAATCGTCCTGCGTAGATTGGAGCAGCTCCTTGCCCTCTTGGTAGCAGTCGGCACAGACGTCGTGCCTGCTTCCCATTCCGTAGGGCGGCGCCGAGTCGGACAGCTGCTGTTTCGAGCGCTGAGGACTGCAGGGTGCCGTCTTGGTCTGCTTTGGACTACCCGACCTGCCGCCGCTGCTGGTTCGCTGGTGCTGTTGATGTTGCTGCTGCTGTTGCTGCTGCTGCTGTTTCACGGACTCGTAAACGTGATAGAGAGGATTATCGATGGTCGTTGCTGGGGCGTTTGCAGGTGGAGGATCGCGGAATTCCTCTGGAGGTGGAGGCTCGTCCTGAAACATCTTTGGCGGTGGAAGCCGGACTTCCTCGTATGTGTGCTCAGCCGGGGACTCGCGCTTCTGAGCTTGATGCTGAGACTGCTGTTGAGACTGCTTTTTTGACGTCTGGTGCTTGTCACGGCGCCTTTCTTTTTCCTAATTTTGAGAAAATGTATTGTGTGTTAGAATAAATTCTCAAATTTATCATTTTATTTTTCTTTTATTGATAAGAGTTTTCTTCTAATAAGTGTGTGAAATTACCTATTCCATAATAATATGATAACAGTCAGTTGACACATATGTAAAATTGTTGCCGAACAACTTTATCAAAAATTTTTAATTTCTCCAAAAGCAATACAAATTTGAAACGCTGGAAAAAAACAATGAATGTAGTCGCAATAAAATCTTACGTTCTTATCTTTCCTCGGTACGATCTTGGCAAGCTTCTGCCTGAGTTGCTCGTTCGACAACTTGACTCCCCTCTGCTCGGAGCTAGAGGTGTCACCGCTGCTGACCCAGCCACTGCACTCGGACGTCAGATTACTTGAGCTCGTGCTCGAAGTCGGGCTCGACGGTCTCGATGAGGGCGGCGATAGTTTAGCCGCCACCGCAGCTGCCACAGCTTCGGATTCGACTGCCGAGCTTGGCGGGGCGGGTGGATCACGGATCGGCATGCATGGCATAGAAACCGCGCTACGAGGTACCACGAGCTTGTTCTGGGCGACTGGTACACTCGCGCAGCGAAGACGTTTGCCGTTGGGCGTCGAAGTGCCTGCCGTTTCCACTGTAAATAATGTTTATTTGTGATGTTGTTTTAGATCTTTTAAATTGTTTAATTGACGAAGAGGAGAATTATAATATTAAAATGATGGAACTCAGAATTCTACACTCTAATATATTTAAACGTTCAATTATTAACTAAGCAAGGTTTTACATAAATATTTAAATAGAATTACCGTTGAACGAATTAACAGACACCGCAGAAACAGGCGAAAGTATTCCTGGACTGAGCGACTCGGTGGGCGACTTGATCTGCTCGACCTTCAGTATTATCCTATTATTATTCTCCACCTCCAATATATCAGGGTTCTGCCGATGCTTCGTTGTCGGCGAGCTTGGGTCCTGATACGCAGCGGGCGGCGGTGGATGGCCCAGCTTCCCAGGACTATTCCTCGAGTTCTCATAATTGTTTGTCTTACCGTTTTCCAGCCTCTCGTCCGGTGCCTTCTCAACTTTGATACTCGGTGCGGAGTGAGGTCTTGCATTTCCATGGCTCGACCTTTCGTGATTTCTCTGTCTCCTCACCGGTGGCTCGAGCGTTGCCTTGCCGTTACTTGTAGGCTCATGGCTCTTTGCGTTGCCATTGTGCTGGCTGTCGTTGGCTATCGTTTCGTAAGTGTGTTCTTTTCTACGATCGCCCCGTTTCTTATCCGAGGAATACTTAGATTCGTCATTACGCCGCGAAGGTGATTTCTTGTTGCTCTCCGAACTGGAACGCTTGCTGCTATTACTGTTTGCATCCCTGCGGTCGCGGCGCGGCTGACTCTCTTCGCACAGGTTGTCATATTTCTGAAGAGTAAAAATGGTAATTGAGAAGAAATCTCTTTTTGATGCTAGTACAAGACTTTGTAATTTACTTACATCGTCGAATATTCGGTCAGTACTGCGCGGCCTTTTGGGCAGCTGTGGCTCGTATGGCAGTTTGCCGTTGCTCCTGCGCTCGATTGCCTCCTGTCCCAGTAATGTTCCGTAAGTGTCGTGAGCGTGGCTCGAACCATTAAGCAAATTTTGCGGCTCGCGTCCCCTCTGCGCTCGTCCGCCGCTCGACCTGCCGAGCGTGTTGTACTTTCGAGGTTGCTCTAATACTCCATTACCAGTTTGACCAATCCTATAACGTAATAGATTGACAAATTTTTTTTCGTTTTTTTCATCAAGATGTTATTTATTCAAAATAATCATTAGCGTAATCATAGAGT
Organism: Eupelmus urozonus; assembly: GCA_900480035.1. Classification (NCBI taxonomy): domain Eukaryota; kingdom Metazoa; phylum Arthropoda; class Insecta; order Hymenoptera; family Eupelmidae; genus Eupelmus; species Eupelmus urozonus. The sequence goes on along the minus strand of UELX01004894.1, from coordinate 2,054 downwards.
TTTAATAAATGATTATAAGTAATAAAAATTAATTAAATAAAAATTAATTAATTAAAGAAACATGATAATTATGATAATCAGTTACCACTTTTAACATTTGATAAATATGAGAGAGGATCTCTGGATGATGAGCTGTATTTACGAGGGGTACCATAGGGGCACAGTACAGATTTATTGTTTGTAAATGATAAACTTTTAATAATATACTAATAGTAATAAAAACTGCCATATCTATAGAAAAACTTCGATGATAACAAGCACAAACTTTAAATATAATTTTATAGAAAAAATCTGACTAAATGCACTAATTTACAAGTGTTTTTAGAAAAAAATTGTAAGCTCTTGTAAAATGACAAATAAAAAACAATTTTGTCGATAAGAGTCAGTGTTAAAAAAATACCGAAAATAAGTACTTTCCGTATTTTACAAACATTACTAAATCGCCGAATCGCTTCCTGAAATTCCAAAAATAAATCCTCTCTACCATTAATCTTACTAAAGCAAAAAACTAGGATCTGAACCGCATCCAAATACACTCTCGCACACACCGAGCGCAGAGCAGTCGAAAAAAGCAGCAATATTCATCACGCGATAAGTGGCTCACGCAACGCTGTACAGTTCAGTGGCTCACCTGTTGCCGGCCTGCTGCTGCTTGCCCCGGCCTCGATAGCTGATCCTGTCGAGGGTCGCCGTGTAAAGGGCCTCGCCGTTGGCTGCTCGCGGCCGATCGAGTCCGTCGAGCGGCTGCTGCTGCCGCGGCGGCAGCCGATGGCTCCGCGGTTCCAGGCGGAGCGCTCGCGTGTCCAGCGAGTGGGTGCCTGCAAGAAGGCGGGAGAGTTCAGAATAAGATTACAAGTTGCAAAGGGTGATTATGGAGTGCAATGTAAAGTGAATTTTTAAAGGGTTATTGTAAGCTATTTTATTTCGTAATGACAAACTGTTAAATGTGACACTGGCGTGGATTTAATTTCTTTCTTTCTTTTAACTGAGCTAAATGAGGGATGATCTTCCCTTTGCTCTATTAAACCGAACTGCGCGAGGAAAGATTTTGCCTCGCTTCATTTAGCACCGATCCACGCTTGCAAGTAGTTCAAGTGCAGTCATTATGCCATTTTCGAGTAGTTTAAGTACATTGTGCCACTTGTGAAAGCTAAGGTACGGTCTTCGTGCTACTTAAAAGTATGCAGTAAAGTACGTCCTCGTAAAGAGTAAATGTACTGTAATGGTGCTGCGAGCATCAGTGTAATAGAGGTAAGCCGTGTAACTCTACCAATTCTCAAGATTAAATATTAAAACAACTGTGAAACTGAGTTGTTTCTTGCAACCCTCTCTGAATAATAACATGAAAACTGACGCTTTAAACATCACGTACCTAATAAACAAAAAATAATACTTTGTAATCAGTTAGCAACTCACCGTCACCAAAGAAGCTAGAAGTCTTAGCGTCAAAGGTCAGACAGTCCGTCAGCTGGGCCAGGTCCAGCATTCCAACGCAGCTGGGCGCTTTGATGTTGCCATTTTTACCGGCCCCAGGCCGGTAGCCAGGCAGCTGCTCGTTTTGCGGAATCTCGGGAAACATCGCCGCGAGCAGAGAAGTTATCGAGGACGATTGCCCGCCGGCGGCGTCGCCGTTGCTGCTACTGTTGCCGGCACCGATGGACTGGGAGTACAGACTCGGCACGAGGGTCTGCGTTGATTTAGCCCGCGGAAGCGTCGCTATCGGCGTCGAGCCTATGTGATGAAAAAGAGTGAAAGTTAGCACTGATGGCTCAGGTGGGATTCTTTATCGTTTGACATAATGTAGATGCAAAAAAGTGTTTCAGAAAGTAACTTTTACGCGAATAATGTAACGAATAATACTAAGTATTACTATTTACTATGTAAAAGAAAAACATATTTAAGACAAAGATGGGTCAGTTGTAACAAATAATTAATATCAGAAAATTCAATAATTATTTATGCACCAAGGGAGTAAAGTAAAAAAAGCCTACTTTACTTACTCCTTGGTGCATACAAAATTTTTCTCCCTAACCATTTGAAAAAGTTCAGTCATT